>ML210992.1:0-140121 GCA_004369055.1 Polyporus arcularius HHB13444 | reverse complement strand
GAAGCCCAAATGTCCCTCCTTATATACCGTGCAGGAGTAGCATGAGTAAGCAACAGAAAGGAGAGCATGTGACGAGTCTGAGTCAGAGCGAGTAGAGATGACTCAGACGACGACAAATTGGAATGGTCACAAGACAGTCCAGAGATATCTAGAAGAGTCCGGAGCGTTGTAGAACGCACTGGAATGTACTGGACAAAAGAGAAGCCAGGTAACCACATGGTTTCGTAGTGTATGCCTAAAAAGGAAAAGAAGAAGCATAGCCTTAGATCTATCGTAAGAGGCTGTGCCCATAGCGCCTAATGCGCGACTAATGTCCATAGTACATAGTAAGTTCAACAACCTGGAGGTTATATGATATATCGGCCTTCACGGGCGCGCCCAGGAATCGTTGCACGCAGTTCCTTATGACGAGTTTGGGTCTGCTCAGATGGGTATTACTGCGCATGTTCAGCACATACCTGCTGGACTATGCATATCAACTGCTGAGTAGAGTTGTGGGCCCGTACATGGATCACATTGGCCTCTTTGAGGCGCTACGACAGCTGCAAGACACGCCTTCACGGCATTGAACTGAGGCGTATCTCCGTTCCATATGAATTGGCTTCACCACCTGCCCTTCATATTAGTAAGCCCATTGGTGGCTCTCACTGGCGAGTCCTGAATGCATGATGGTCCTGTGACATAAGTACTGCGTCGGTGTTCTCTGGCAGTCAGGTTATGATATCCGCAGTTCCCTAGGTTCTGATAGTACTTATTCACGGGTGCCTGCGCTTGACTGCGCGCCACAGTTCCTTGCTGCGACTGGGAAGCCGCAGTTTCTACTCGTAGTGACCGAACTCATGAACGCTGCAAGTCAGTGGTTGTAGGTACATACTGAACTGGGACGGTGGCTGTGCGATGATTTTCTCACCGCCACCGTTCCTGCCCGTGCCATCCAGCGAACCACGACAACAACACTCATCGGACATGCTTACTCCTATGAAGCAAGGATCTCAGTCGCGTGCCTCCCCAACTGAAGCAATAACCCTGCAAGCCTCACTTGTCCTCCTCGATCGTATCGCACCGCGCCTCGGTCGCCTATGCCCGCATAAGTGACACGGTACACCTTCAGGTTTCGCACACTTAGGCAGGCTATTCCCTGCTGAACCTAGGCCCCAAAAGAGAGAGCAATGGTCTACGTCTGGCTGCGCTTTCCCTCGATAATGCAATTTGATGTCTAGACCAACAGGCAGGGCGCTTTCTGCCGAGCGCGAAACATACATTCGCGAGGCGATGCACCTCACAGACAAGGTGCGCAGCTTCGGCTGTTTTTGTCCGCATTTAAATGCCAAGAGGCCCAACGCTCCGCCCCCGCCTCAGCAAGGAATTCCTCCCATCTCCTGCTGGGCAATGACCAGACCCTTCTTCCGTCAGTTCGGCGCGCTGTTCGTGAAGAACTGGATCGTGCTTGGCAAGCGTCCGCTGGTGAGTACCCTCCCCATTTCTAACGTGAAATTGGTCTGCACCATAGAGTTCTCTGACTGGTCCATTTTACGCAGGTGAACGTGGTAGGATGTCTTCTTTCGCCGATAGCGTTGGCAGTGTTTCTTGCGTACGCGCAAGTGTTCCTTTCACGACCCAGCAAGGCATGTTCTTTCTGCTACCGCATCATCTCGAGTCCTGACCATCAGCTGTAAGCAGAATGGCTTGGGGAGCATGGTACCCGTGGCATCGCTGGCAGATACTTACGATCCCGATCTCACATTACTTTGGTCTGATGACACCAACGGCACAGGCGCGATCTCCCCTTCAGACATTGTTTCTCGCATGATACGTGGCTTCTCTGGCAAGCAGCTTGCGTCCTTCCGCAAGGTCAATACGGACGACATCGCTACACTATGCCGAGAAAACTTCAGCGGGTCGTCTGCTTGTTTCGCAAGCGTGATCTTTCACGGAATCCCAGGCGCAGGAAGCAATCAGACGTTGAACTATACCATCCAGGCAGACAGCGCCCTCGGCTTCGTCAATGTGATTGACCACACGTCCGATTACGAACGGCGTATCCTGCCGCTTCAATGGGCAATCGAGAGCGTGAGCCTTAACTCCTGCAATCTACAAGAGGATTTCGCTGAGGCATTCCCGCAGGCTATCATCGAGCTTGATACCGGAGTAACCGTAGCAGCCCCTCTCGAGTGGCCGTACACCCAGTCCACGAACGACGACGAGATCAACGGAATTCGTCTTGGTATGTCCCATAGTATCATCTACAGCCCGTATGAGGGCGGCATGGTTGACCGTTGGGATAGCCTACATCTCCTTTGCTGCACAGCTGCTCGTCATCGCCTTGTAAGGATCTTTCATCCGAGCTGCTTTCCCTCCTGATGACGATCATGCGCAGCTTTGCCTGTTTCATCGGCGTGTCCTACCAACTACCGGGCATGGCGGTCTCGGAACGAGCAAGCGGGATGACGAGCCAGATGAAGGCAATGGGACTTCTCGATTCAGCGCGAGTCTTGTGCGTATATATCCTTCTCAGTCACTCTTACATCCACCAAGACCCATGTCACCTACAGATCGTGGCACCTCAGTTTGTCACTAGCCTACCTCCCTGCATGGCTCGTGATAGCCGGCATATGGCAGGTCAAGCTCTTTACCGGCACCAGCGCAGGGATGCTGATCGCAATCAACATCCTCACCGGCCTCTCTTTAACGAGCTGGTCGATGTTCGTCATGGCGCCCTTCGGGAAGAGTCCACAGCTTGCCGCGGTTGCTTCCACCATCCTCGCTTTGGTTTGGTGTGTCATCGGGATGGTCTGGAGTCGTATCGCCACGTCCGTCGCGTCCATCCTCATCCTCTTCTTCCCGCCCATATTCTTCCCCATCGCTATCCGCTGTGTCGTGGGGTTCGAGATCACATTGACTCCGACTTCTGCGACTGTGGCAGACCCGGAGTACTTCATCACCCTATGGCCGCTGTTTCTGGCAGCGATTGTAAGTGATCATTGATCACCGCGCTCACGATCGCTGACTTCACCAACCACCGTCAGATATCGATATTTGTATGGCCGTTGCTCGGTGCCCTCTGGGAACGGTGGCTGTATGACGCGAGAAATCCATCAGACGGAGGCTGCTGTGGTCGACGAAAGAAGCGTGAAGATGCACATGTGCTACCTGCAGACGTCGCGATCTCAATGCGCAACCTTGGCAAGGATTTTCGAACCTCGATCTTCAAGGGAAAGAAGGGCGTTGTCACCGCCATATCAGACTTGAGCCTCGACATTCCAAAGTATGGCATCTTCGTTCTGCTGGGACCTAATGGGTGCGTCCTTCATCAGGTGCCATAGAGTATCAATGCCTCTCTGACGATAGTTCGGTGATACAGAGCCGGAAAGTCGACGGTCATGTCCATCCTCGGTGGCCTTACTGGTCGGACGCGAGGTACAGTTATGTTCGAAGGAGGCGTCTCTCAACCCCCGCGCGGAAGTATAGGCCTCGTTCCACAAAAGAACGTTCTCTTCCCAGAGCTGACGTGCTACCAAACACTTCGGCTATTCAAGACCATCAAGCCACAGCTCGACGACGCCGCTGTTGACGAGGACATTGTTCAGCTTCTGCGTGACTGTGACCTTGCGAACAAGGTACACTACAACGCGGCGGCACTGAGTGGAGGGCAGAAGCGGAAGCTGCAGCTTGCGATTGGTTTGGTTGGCGGGTCAAAGAGTGCGTCATTTTCTCCTTTGAAGTATCATGGCATTGAGTATGTCGCACTGCAGTCGTTCTCGTGGACGAGGTGAGTTTCTACTATGTCTGTTCCTACCCTGTACCGAACACCATCCTCCGTAGTGCACTTCCGGAGTGGATCCTCTGTCTCGACGTTCTATATGGAAGACCTTGACGGCAGTCAGGAACGATCGTACCATCGTCTTCACCACCCACGTATGTTGTATCGCTGGTTATAGCCATGCAATATTCGATCTGACGGTCGTCAACAGTTCCTCGATGAAGCGGACCTACTGGCCGATGAGATCGCCGTGCTGGCTGCCCCAGGCAAGCTCGTCGCACACGGCAACCCAGTCACCCTGAAGTCGACTCTTGGCGACGGCTATACGATGAAAGTCACGTACCATGTCTCCGACGAGAAGGGGTCCATGCATGATTCCACCGCCTTGCTGAACGTTGTCCGCCGCATTGCGCCCCAGACTCATGTTTCCGTGGCAGGCCCAGACGAGCTCGCGTACCATCTGAAGACACACGAACCTGCTGTGGTCCGACAGGTCCTCGAGGCGGTCGAGCGGGAGAAAATCGCGTTGGGAATCGCGTCCTACTCTGTCTCTGCTACGTCCATAGAGGACATCTTCCTGGAGCTGATGCAAGAGGCCGAGCAGAAGCAGACAGATTCCGATGCGGAGAAGGACGGAGACCCTACCTCTGCTCCGGAAACGCCTGAGCTCCCCGTCCTCGCCCCAGCGACGATTGAGCTGACGAGCGGCACCCAACGCTCCGTCCTAGGCCAAGCCCTGACGATCTTCCACAAACGTATCCTAATCGCGCGTCGCAGCTGGCTATCCTACGTCCTCGCCATGGGTGTCCTGCTCGTTGCCGCGTGTGTCCCGCTGAAGTTTGTCCCGCGGGATCAAGAGGCATGTCAGGTAACAGCGACGCAATTCTTCGATGCACCCTTGTTCCTCCCGCTCTCAACCCTCGGCTTCTTCTTCAGGACCAGCACTTCCGACTACCTCCCGATCGTCTCTCCTCCGGATCTCCTATCCGCGCTAGGAAATTCGACGAGTACGGTCACAGTGCGAACGCTCCCGGACAACGCAAGCTTCATTGACGAGATCGACCAGCACTTCCTCAGGGACCTGTACGGAGGACTCTCAGTCGACTTGCAGTCAGGTTCAGCCCTGTTTGCCTGGAACGCGGAGTTCAAGGCGTCCGGTCCGATCTACCTCAACACCATCTCGAACCTGCTCTACAACAAGGCACTGAACGATACTGGCAAAGCGATCGGTTCCTCGAAACTCATCACGCCGAACTTGGGCAACTTTCCGACGATCAGCGCGGGCAACCTCAAGCCACTCGAGTGGGCGGCGTTCTTCGGTGCAGCTGTGGTGCATTTCGCCAGACGGGTGTCTTTTCCTATGCTGCGGTGCTGATCATGATTGTAGGCGGTCTTTCCAGCGTTCTTCACGCTGTACGTCGCGCAAGAGCGGCGCTCGTCCGTGCAAGCGATGCAGTTCTCGAACGGGCTGTCGAACCCCGCTGGCTTGTGGCTCGGACACCTGCTATTCGACTCGATCTTCGGTATCGTGTGTGCCACGATCATGACCATCGTGTTCGCTGCGAAATCCACTCTGTTTCAGGGACTCGGGTACCTGGTGAGCGTTGGATAACCACCGCTTGGGAACGCAGACAATATCTGACCAAGGATTTTATCCATGTCTAGTGGTTTATCATGGTGCTCTATTCCTACACCGGGATACTCTTCGCGTATCTCGTGTCTGTCTGGATCAAGAGCCCACTGGCCGCCTTTGCTGTTACCGCAGCCTACCAGATCATCATTTTCGGGGTCCGTGCCTTTCTTCAGGATACAGCTGCATGCCATTGAGTACTCATGTACACCTATAGCTGTACCTCGCAGCTTACATGCTCTCGCTCACCTACTCCAAAGCGATCCAGTCGGGGAGGAACATAAACATCATCCGTAAGTCGCATACTTTCCCCACTAGCATATATCCCCTTGCTGCATATTCACGCGTCCTTCAGACTTCACGATGTCCCTCCTCTCTCCCGCGCTGAGCGTCGTCCGCGCGTCCTTCGTCTCCGTCAACCTCTTCTCCCTCCTCTGCGAGGGCAGCGCACACGTCCCCACGTCCTCCCTCGGGAGCATCACGCGCTTCGGCGGACCCATCCTCTATCTCATCCTCTACGGCCTCGTCCTCTTCGGCATTCTCGTCTACGTCGACTCCGGCTCCGTCTGGAAGCAGAAGGTGCTCGCGCGTGCTCGGCGCCGTGATGCGCCCGCCAACACCGATGCGCGTCTGAGCCACCAAAGGGCGGACGTCCTCGCCGAGGCGGACGCAGTGGATGAATCGCAGAACGCCCTGCGCGTGCTGAACGTCTCGAAGTCGTTCGGACGCGCGGGTAAGGTGGTAGACTCGGTCACCTTCGGTGTTGCGCAGGACACCATCTTCGCGCTGCTAGGCCCGAATGGCGCAGGCAAGACCACGGTGTTCAACATGATTCGTACGTTTCTTTCGTTGCTAGGTCGTTATCTCGCAGATGTACTGACAGCTGACCCCGACCGCAGGCGGCGACATCCTCCCCGACGCGGGCGAGATCCTCATCAACGGCCGCTCCATCGTCCGGCACACCCAACAGGCCCGACTCTCGCTCGGGGTCTGTCCACAGTTCACCGCGATCGACGCGCAGCTCACGGTACGCGAGCACCTGCACGTCTACGCGCGCCTCAAGGGTCTGCAGAAGGGCGCAGAGACGCAGCAGAACGTCCATACGATCATGCTCGCGACGGGCTTGGACATATACGCGGATCGTTTGGCGAGCAAGTTGTCGGGCGGGAACAAGCGGAAGCTGGCGTTGGCGATTGCGCTCATCGGTGCGTGTCACTTGCGCGCATGTGCAGGAGAAGAGGGACTGACGCGTGCGGACGTGGATAGGGAACCCATCCGTGATCCTCATTGACGAGTTCTCGACGGGCGTCGACGCGAAAATGAAGCGCGACATGTGGAGCACCCTGAAGAACATCGCGCACGGCAAAGCCATCGTGATCACCACCCGTACGTATACATCCGCCTCTTCCACCTTCCCGCCTCCCTACCTCACAGAGACTGATACCGCGCGTTCGCCAGACTCGATGGAGGAAGCCTCCACGCTCGCGAACAAGGTCGGAATCATCGCAGGGCGCATGCTTGCTGTGGGCCCGACCGACACGCTCATCTCGCGCTACGCACGCTACCTCGTGCACTTCCCGTGCCGCACGCGCGAGGACGTCCTCCGCGCCCAGGCGCTGATGGCGCGCATTCCGGGGGCGAAGATAGCGGACGACGTCGCGACGCGATTTGAGGTGCCAGTGGGCGACGGGTTGTCGCTCGCGCAGTTATTCGGGATCATCGCGGAGGCTACGGCGCAGGAGGGTGGGGAAGGACGGAGCGCAGGGGGCGGCGAGTGGGCAGTGGAGGAGGCGAGTCTTGAGAGTGTGTTCATGAAGGTGATCAGGGAGAACGAGGTGGAGGAAGGAGACGGAGAGGCAAGGGCGAGAAGAGGATGGTGGAGGGTGTGAGCGGTGAGTTGCTCACGATATCACGACAAGTCTGCATGATACCCCCGCTATCCTCGCACGCGTTGCGCATCTCAGTTGATGCTTGATATTACACGAACGGCTACAAAGGTGAATACTGTACAACGTAGGATTCCATACCAGTGATGACTTGACTTCTATAACGCATATATCCAGTCCTCCGAGTCCCTGACAGAGATGCACTCACGGGCTGACGAGATGCTCGACCCACAACTCTCCCTGCCGCCTGAAGACGAGCCTCTTGTTGGGCTGGGCACCCAACGCAACCCAATCGACCTCCACAGGCTCGAACAGCATGAGACCAAAGTTTCGGAGCGCGGTCTGGAGGTTCCTCTTATCCTCGTCTGTCGCCGCCTCGTCTTCCAGGGGTACGGACTTGGGCCACCCCTTCTGCTCCTCGTAGCTGCTGATGGGGGTACCAGGCGGGTAGGGAGTGCACCAGCTCGCGCGCATCTCGGGCTTCATGCCTGCAAACACTTCCCTCCTCTTGGTCTCCCAGTCGAAGCCCTGCTTCGCCAGCAGGTTGAGCGCGATCGCCTCGTCGGGAATGGGCGTCGGGGAGGATGCGCCGGGGGTGGGAGAGGGGTGAATGTGCGCGAAGCCGGTGATGCGGAACTGGTCCTGGGAGCCCTCCATCCACCAGCAGAGCTGGACGCGCTGGTTCCCCAGTACCTGCGAGACCTTCGGAGAGCGCGTGTCCGTGGAGGTTACGAGGAGGGGGAGGTCGTCGCGTCCCTCCGGGCTGAGGAAGCCACGGTGGACTTGAGAGCGGACGCGGGGTGTGTTCGTTGCGTCGATTGTCGCGACCTGGTATACTGTGTGCATATCGAGGTCAGAGCCTTTCAGAACACAGGGTGCATATATGCGTACTGATCTTGCCCTTGTTATCGGGGAGATTGAGAGCCTTGTTGATAGCTTCAATCCAGCGCGGTGCAGCAGAGGCCATGGAGTGCAAGAGAGACGAGGGTATATGCGGAGGAGATGGTCGTGGTCTAGGTCAGAGTATGTACTGGGAGTACGGTCGCAGGGCTATCGGCGCTCTCTCGGCATTCGGCACTTGTCCTCCTCCTTCACCGCCCTTTGGGCTCCTGCGGACCATGTTATCCCTCTTAGCCGCAGGCTCAAATGCACGCGGCCAGCTCGCCACTGGAGACACCGAAGACGCACATCATCTCCTCCCATGCATCTTCACCGGCCACGCACCAGGCACCCTGCCCAACAACATCGCTGCAGTAGAACAAGTTGCATGCGGGGCGAACCACACACTGGCTCTTCTGCGCTCGAAGGACGGGCAGACGGAGCTGTGGGGATGCGGTGATGGAAGCAGGGGACAGCTAGGGCCTTCGTATATCGCGTACGCAGAGGAGGGAAATGAGGATGCTTGCACGGTCTTCCGCCAACTCGAGCTGCCCCCGCAGATTGCTGGAATAGGGTCGTTGGAGGGCTTCACGGTGCGCCTGATTGCTGCTGGCTGGGAAACGTCTTACGTCGCGCTGTCGCATCCAGAGCGCAGTGATGTGCTCCTCTCCATGGGTGCGAACGACTTCGGTAACCTCGGGGTCGGCGCGAGCGGCACTGACCGTTTCAATCTACGCATACATGCTGTCGACTTCTCCAGTGTTCTCCCAACGAACGAAACGCGTTCTGGGGCGACCTTGGAGATCCTCTCGCTCTCGGCGGGGCCTCACCACACAGTCGTCCGCTTCAGCTGCAACTTGTCCAACGGGTTAAACCGTGTGTCCTTAACGGGCTGGGGAGCCGCACGACATGGCCAGGTCGGTGCCATTCTCAACGTGGGAGGTCGCCCCGTCCAATCCACATCTACACCCCACGTCATCCCAGTCGACTCTCCCGAGGATATGACGGCCATCGCGCTAGGCAATCAGCATACAGTCTGTCTACGCTCGTCTGGTCATCTCCACGCTCTCGGATCCAACCGCAAAGACCAGCTGTCCGGCGTCGAGTCGCTCACGGCGGTGAGACAAGTTGGCTGTACGTGGAACGGGACGTATGTGCTTCTGGAATCCGGCGAGGTCATCGCCACGGGGAGCAATACACACTCCCAGCTCGGACGCGGAGCAGAGGCGCACGAGCGACAACACACGCTCGCGGCCGTACGGTTCCCGTTCGCGCTTGCCCCAGGGCAGGTTTCGCGGCTCGCGTGCGGGAGCGAGCACGCCCTCTGCATCCTGGACCGGTCCTCGGAGTCCGCGGAGCGGGAGGTGTGGGGCTGGGGTTGGAACGAGCATGGCAACCTCGGGACGGGCGGGACGGACGATGTTAAAGTGCCTGTCAAGATATGGCCTCCTCCGCCTCTACATGCAGCAAAAGGGGAGATCGTAGGCGATGTCGTCGATGTTTGGGCGGGTTGCGGGACGAGCTTCATTCTAGTACGAGGGCCGATGACAGGATGCCTGGCAGCCGCCCATACGTTGCGACCTCGAAGCCAACCGGCTTCCTAAGTTCCTTCTTCCGTTCTGGCTATCGACCACCTGACAGTTGGAGGATCTGGTGTTCGTCGTATCCTTGGCACAGGACTACCGCGATCGTCCTGTTCGCGATCGCATTGGTGAGTGACCACAACACAGCTGCATGTGCAAGTGCGCTATATCTCAGCTTGAGGCTCGCCAGATTGGTCGAACGACTTCTGACGTCCACGTCCTGCTCGCTGCAGGTTACTGGTGTGAATCATACTCAATTCGAGAGCCATACCAGTGACCACGAGGGACCCCGCCGACACCAGTCCGACACCCCAATGAGGTTGAAATTCAAGTTCGTTCTGTGCCCTCAAGTTCGTTCTGTAATGAGCGAGTGCCGATGCACGCGCACACAATACAGGTGATCGGAGCAGACAATACAGGTGATCGGAGTAGCGACCGTCGCCGGCCTTTGAACCTGTCTTCCATGTGTAGTTCAACACAACCCTCAAGCTTGAGAAGGCTTGAGACCACTCTGTAACGCCGTATCTGAGACATGTCTTGTTGCCAACGGAACTCCCATGTCGATGCCGGTCCGGGACCTAGGCCACCGGGCGCGGGGAAAAAAGCACTGGGCATTTGCTGGGCATCTGTTTGGACCCCAACTACGTCATGCGCTTGTCGTGGACCACAAATTGGGACATCAGTGCGCAAGGCTTGTCAGGATTCAGCAAGGATTCAGGAACTTCGCCAGCGCAAAGGACTTCATTTGCGACCTACACCCTCGTCGGCATGACAAGATACCAGCAGGAAGAGCAGCCGATGCAGAAACATCAAACTCTTCTGAATCTCAGCGACCCGCGCACGATGGACTGTACCATAACCATTCACCCCAAATTCACCTGTTCCTGAGCTGAAGCGTCGGGCCTATCTTGCCTTTATTTCCGCGACTACCATTCTCCAGGGTCGGTCCGTGCCCATACAGACTTGGCGCACTTCAGCGCACCGGCGGGAACCTCAGGTCGCATCAACCTGAGGCCCAGGCTCCTTAGTCCAGGAGCGAATCTACCGGACGAGCGAGCGGAACGACGGCTAAGTAATGACGGCAACCAGGATGAAAGCAATGATGCACAATTTTGCAAGCGCATCGCGGAGGCGTGTTGCTCCTCGCTTCTAATACTGGTGGGAACCTCAGAAACTTTCTGGCGCGCTCCCCCACGCGCTCCGGTGTGGTGAACGCGAACATCCGGACGCGGCTCCTCTTAAATACCTAGCCTGCCGCAACGCAGACGAGATGGCCTTTCCCGTCTACCCTCTGTCCTCCCTCCACTGTACCTAAGGCCCGTACGACTCTTGTACGACTCTTCGAAGTTTCCGGTTTCCGCTCTTTCTGGCGGCTTGCCACAAGTAGATCATGGCGTCAAACTCGACCACCGTGCCCGTGGACCCTTTAGCGGCGTTCCCTCATATTCCGGTAGACAATACGCTCGGCGCATGGCTTCTGGGTGTCGCGGGTAGTCTGCTGTGAGTCGCCTCGCTCCCGTGTACTGTTATCATGAGTACTTCGTGTTAACCTGCACCTTGTTAGTCTCAATGGCATGATATTCCACCAAACGTTCCGGTACTTTCGTCAGTACCCCAAAGATCGTGTTTTATTGAAATGTTGGGTGCGTCGCGTTCCGCTGTCAACGCGGGATATGAGATTCACAAACCGAGTCCGACAGGTGATGGCAGTTGTGTGCGTATAATTTGTGCATTGAGCGAGCCGGCGCGTGCTCATTCTGGGCCCCCGCAGGGTGCTTGAGACGTTCACCTCGGCCTTGATCATACATACTGCGTGCGTGTCGTGCATTCTTCTTCTTCCGGCGCGTGAATTGACGCATGCTTTAGATACTTCTACCTCGTGACGAAATACTGGGAGCCGACGTACTTCTTCATACAACGGACTGTTTGGTGAGTTCGCTCTCCCCCGCATGCCCCTCGCGTACTCATGCATATGTAGGTCAATCAACGTAAGACATGTATATTGTGTTGTACGAGACACCCATCCCTGACTGACCTCCCTGCGTAGCTCCTGCCTATTCCAGGAGTGAGTACATCCCCTGCGACTGCCCCTTGCCTACTGACGCAATCTCTTCCGCCAGTCAATTGCTGCGCTGATATCACAATTGTAAGTGACTACGTCGCGTGTCGTTGCCTTACGCTAACTGAGCGGTTCTAGCTTCTTCGCACGGCGAGTGTGGATGAGTACGCGAATTCTTCCGCGCGGTTCTGTGGGGCACTAATTCCCGTTCAGTTTCCCCCAAGTTCAAGCCACTAGTCGCACTCGCAGTACGCCGTCTCGCGTCCATGTGTCTCCACCGCGCGTGCTCACCATGCTCCGTAGATTGTGCTCATCTCTGGGAACGTCGGTGAGTGCTTTCCTCGTGCTAAACACGCTTTCGCCTCTCATCGCGCTGCTCCGGGGAACCAGGATGCTTCACTGGTACGTTCCCGCGCGTCTCGCTATCTCCGGACGCACGACATTGACTAAAGCGTGTCGCCACCCACCCAGCCCTCTCCGTCAAAATGTACGCCGGTGTCGCTCCCGCCATCTGTCCTTGACATCTGCGTTGCTGACATTGCTTTTTCGCAGGTTCAACTCACAAACCGTGTCTGATTGGCTGGCGTTCTCCGTACGCACAATTTCCCGCTAATTGCTGTATGGACGCTTGCTGACTGTGCATATGCACTCCTCGCTCTTGGTCCGCTTACGACTCATCCAGTGGCTTGCATCGGTTGGATCCTCCATACAGATGTCAGGGGACTTGATGATGACCGGTACTCTCATCATCGTTCTCCGCCAGAGCCGGACAGGAATGAACCGGTGAGTTCCACATGGAGAATCTGGGCTCTGGCTCTTTACGCGGGTGTGGAGCGGAACACGAACATTAACTCGCTGGTTGCTTCTAGGACGGACTCGATGCTCGAGTTGTTGATCACCTATGCTGTCAGCACCGGTGAGTGCATCTTTCCGCTCTCACCCTCGGCGCCCCGTGCGGTGGCTAAACTGCGTTGTTACCTCACAGGACTCATCACTTGGTGACTATCTACGAAGCCTGCAGAGATGGAGTCAGTTGGACTGACGGCTCTCTTAGCGTCGTGCACATCCTGAACGTCGCATTCGTGAGTACCCCTACAGACGCAGGATATCTTCTCTGGCTAATGCGACGCGATCCCACCAGGCGATCAAGTACCCCGACAACTTCATCTATGCCGCATTGTCGTGTGTTCTGACGAAGCGTGCGTCCCCCACCCTTCCTGACCGTCTGGTATACTCACCCTTACTCTCGCCTCTTCGCAGTGTATGCGAACACGTTCCTCGCAGCGTGAGCCCCGTCGTCGATTATTTCCGCACTACGCGCTAACCTCATCTTGTAGGCTCAACACCCGCAAGTCCCTGGGCGGCCTGGGTGGCTCAGGCAATACTACGACGCCGTACCACGTCGACACTCCACACCGTCCAAACGGCGGCGGGCCCATGAACATGCCTGTACGTCTTGTCTTATCTCTTCACCACTGGCACTTGATGCTCACCGATCACTGCAGTATTCACAGGCGGCGACGCAGCAGACTGCGATCGAGCTCAAGGTCGTCACGGAGGTGTACCAGAACGACGACGATGACCTGGAGGACCGCCGCCGGGTGACGAAGCGCGGGTCGATGCGCGGGGACCACATGGATGTCATGACTCCCTGACAATGACCGTCCAGCCTGCAGCTCTAGCCCCGATTCTGGGCTCTGATCCTGCTCCTGCTCTCGGGCTTGGGTATACACGTACATAGTATCTGCCCGCGGCGCGGCGCACCTTTAATCGCTCCCCCACATACTTAGTGCTGTTGTGCTGCGCCAACGTCGTTCTCTTCAGTTCGGGCCGCGCCTGTGATATTTGGATTTCGATTCACGTACCTGCGTCCTTTAGAAAGTAGTACAAGGTCGTATCTGCCGCTGGGGTATTATATGCCGGTAGAGGCCCTCGTGCTCGTGCTTGTGCACATGCATACTGTACTTAGCTGCACCCTAATCGTCGCTCTTTTATCTAAACACTCTCTTGCCTCGTGCGTGAGTGCAGTCGTACCCGCGGTGCGCGATCCGTATACGTGAGTATAGTAGCTATCTTGCCTACACGCAGCTCACAGTGAGCGCGAGCTTTGTAACTCGTGAGTACTTGAGTGGCGCGAGTAGGATTTGAGCTCTATGTAGGATGCTGCGTACCATGAGCCGCCTGCCAAGGAGCAGTATGTTTCTTCGATCGCCGCGGCATACACGGCGTGATCGAGCACCAAGACATGACCGTGTCACAAGTAGCCCCTAAGCCAAGAAGCTGAAGAGAATGTTATAAGCAACTGCCCAGACAACTTTCCCTCCTCGTCTTCCCCACATCCTCCCGACGTGCTGGACATCGTCCACGTTCGCTCCCGCATGCCATGACCTGCTGTGTTCCAGCTTGCGTTCAAACTCTCCCGCAGAAGGCCTCAGACGCGATCGAAACACGGTCACGTGTCGCATAATGCTAGACCAGACGCGTAACGGTAAGTGTACCCTCGCGATGCCAGTGCTGGTGAACTCTGCGACTCCGTTGAGGGCCGCCTTGGTCGGCAGAAGCTACGGTAGCTTGAAATGTGATGATCATGGAGGTAAGCACGCTATAGCACCCTAAAGTTGAAGCCCATACCGACGTCATTGGAAATGCTTTGATAGATGGCGGTCTGTTGCGACCGGGGGGTGATAGTCTCCGGAGTCCATGACACGCGAGTGAAGCTCAGCTCGTTGCAGAGCTCGGTGAGCAGCGCGGCCTGCACAACGTCGCCACGCTGAAGTATGGGTAGTGTGCGAGGGGACAAGCAATGCAGCGACATCAGGCGTTGACTTTGCGCGTACAGCATGGGCGGGCGAGGGCCTGGGCGAGACGGTCAAAGGGCGATCATATATGGGCGCTTTGTGACCTCAGACCAGAAATAGCAAGTACACGCGAGGCGTGCCCCTCGTCCGCTCTCCTCCCCCGTCTTCTTCTCCTCGCTGGCCGCCACGACGCTCGACTGCAACACAACCTAACCACACTGGCCACCGCCGACCACCGCCATGCCTCGCGAGAACAGCTTCAGCGATGAGGGCCGTTCACTCACCCCCGATCCCGAGGAGGGCTTTGCTTCGTCTCCGACCTACGACGGCCCCACCGCAGAGCGACTTCCTGCCCCGACTGGACGTCCATCTATCGAGCAAACCGTAGCGGAGGCTGCACCGGCTGTTGACTACAAGCCTCACCACTTTCATCTCAAGTCTGACCCTGGCCCGTCTGCCATTGCCCCCACCTCTCCTCGTAGCCATGTCCCCCCTCAAAGCACTCAGCGTCCGACGTTCACGACACCAAAAGACCGTTTCCGCGCCACTGTGCGCAAGGTCATGGCCCTGAAGCGCACCTCGTCTTTCATGAGTCGTCGTGGAATCGGCGCCGAGCCTGGTGTCGACCCCCGCCGCGCCTCTGCCTTCCTCAACTACGGCCATATCCGCCAGCAATGTCTCATCGAGGTCAACGACTACTCCACCATGCGCACCAGCTTCGGTCGCATGACAAACGTCGAATTCATCCGTCTCCTCTCTGATCCCAGTGCAAGCCGTCGGGAGCCGTGGACCAAGGTTCGCTGGATCAACATTGGTGGGATAAGTTGGGATGTCATCAGTGCCCTGGCGCTCAAGTATGGTGCGTGGCTCATGTCCATCTCCACTCTCCGCTTCCCAGAGGTGACAACTCTCCACGGGATGACTGAACGCAACTTGCCATATCGGCAGACCTTCACCCCCTTGCGCTCGAGGATGTGCTCCACCAGCGTGGCCATGCGCGCTCAAAGGTCGACTACTACCCGCAACACCTCTTCATCCGCATGCTCGTCCACACCCTTGCAAAGGACGACGATGCCTCGTCGAGCATCTCGCATCTCCCGCGTTCCGAGTCCCCGACAAACATTTCTGATGACGATGACGACGACGACGACTCTGAGTTTCAGTTCGGGAAGAGGCCCGGGGGGTTCGTGGACGGCCTCCCGCTCGAGGAAGACGACGAGAAGACGGTGTACGGAAGTACAAATCCATCGCGCCTCTCGACGATGAAGAACGGGGCATCAATGCGTCGGCGGTTCGGTCGCGCGGAGCGTGCAGATGTCGAGACCGCCGGCCCCATCCAGAAGCGGTTCGCGGGCGTGGAGGAGGACGACAAGGCCACGAACAACGCGCGCAACAGGAAGCTCTTGCGCGAGCTGAAGCGTGGGGATCGGGTCAATGTGAAGATCCAGCCACTCTGTCTGTTCCTGTTCCGGGACGGGACGGTTATCTCTATTCACAAGGGTGAGCTGCGACCAAGGATCTTTAGCTGCTTCCAGCATGGGAAGGTTGACGGGGGGGACCGCAATCCAGATAACACGCTGAACTTTACTGCCCCAATCACTGAGCGGTTGCGGCAGCGTGATACCGGCCTGCGGACAACAGCGGATCCGTCGTTGCTCATGGAATCCTTGATTGATCTAGGTTCGTGGCAGTAACTCTCCTGGACTTTCCTACTCGCGCTTACACGCTGCGCCGTCTGCAGTCGTCGACCAGGCACTGGAGGTTGTCGAGGAATACCAGGGCAGGATATTGAAGATCGAGCAGGCTGTCCTGCTCAAGCCCAGCATGAAGACCGTCCGGCGCCGTGGGTCTTCCTCGTGTGATCAGCTTATGGCGAACGACCAGCTAACTGGTTGTATGCAGTGCATATCCTGCAGGGTGATCTCATCCTCCACAAGCGTACACTGGAGCCAATCAAGACCGTCATCTATGGACTGCGCCGATATGACCTTGATCGTGTCTTGGCGCTGAGGGAGCGCGTCGACCCCAACGAGAAGGTGGAGGGATACATGAGCCACAAGGCGAAGATCTACCTAGTACGTGTGTCGTTCTATTCGGTCGGACATATGCTGACAATGGCGGCACAGGCCGACGTTCATGACCACATGGAGTACATCCTGACCAGTCTCGACATGATCGCTGGTATCACGGAGAACTTGATAAATTACACGTTCAACGTGCGTCTGCTAAGCCAAATTCGCCTTATGGCGTATACTAACATCGGCCGTAACTAGATGGCGTCGTATGAGATGAACGAAGTCATGTACGCATTCTGTCGTCTGTCACACCGCAGACATCGCAGCTGCTAACGAAGTATTGGCTCACAGGCGTCGTCTGACACTCGCGACCATCATCTTCCTGCCACTGACGCTGCTGACCGGTTACTTTGTACGTCTCGGCGTCATTCGTCACTTGCCTGCTGCTAACCGCTGTTCTACTTATCAGGGTATGAACTTCACCCCCATGTGGTCCGTCCAGGAGAACAGCGATCTCCTGTAAGTGTGCTCAGTTCGTCATAGGGGGGGGAGCAGATGCTGACTGTTCGGCACCAGCTTCTGGGAGATTGCGATTCCTGTGATGCTCGTCGTCATCCCGCTCTTCCTGTTCAACGACTTCAAGCGCATGGGCCACTACATCGAGAAGCGGTTGAGGGGACACAAGATCAACAAGGTTCGTGCTATGTCGCGTGCGATCCTGGATGGCGACCTTATCAACTTGCGTTTGCGACGACTGTGCAGTCCTTCAACTCCAAGCGCGCATAGACCCAGCGCGCATACCTTGAACATCACGCGAGACCTTCAAATGCTCTTGTATCACGTCTTTCTGTGCGGTTCTGCTGATACCTAGGCTTCTCCTCGCTACTCTTGGTCTGGGCGGACATCTCTGGATGGAAGATCACGACTGTTAACACTATTCGCGCCACGGATCATCTTTCCTCGCGGCTCGGGCGTGGCTGGCTCCTGCCCTCCACTACCCTGCTTCTTCAATCAAATTCATCTGTCTCATATACACCCGCATACGATATCCTTGTTCAATGTTCATGCTCTCATCTATCATCTATCGGGCCCTTGCTCTCATCATAGTCCTGTCTCGGCCTGCCTTCAGGTACCTACTTATAAGTACATCTCCGACGCGTACTATCTGTCGTCGTACTCACGCTCCTTGCTGTGTTATAACAGACTTATCATAGGAATATAGAAGTTTGTTAATGGACGTTGTAGAGGCGTTGCGACGGGCCACGGCAAGGAAAGAACGACTGATGACACGTTTCGCCCAGGTCTGCATGCTCGACGCCAACCTGTCGACCGTGTAGTCTGCTCAAGCGTGTCCTTCCCCAGCGACATATTGCGCCAACGTGGAGCGAAGTCGGACAAGCCCACCGCGTCGGAGATGCGGACGGAAAGAGGCAGCACGGGCGGGATACCGGCACGGTGGTCAGTGCCTGCTGCCTCACCAAAAGCACCTTAAGACTGCAAGCCTCGGAATTCTGATATCATGGGACCCACACAACACCTTGTCGCTCTGCTATCGCTGCATAGAGCACCGCTTCGACCCCGTGTCGGATTGTTCGACATCATCCGCGCTCGAGAGTGACCGCGCGATCCGTGCCTTGGTCAAGGGCCCTTCAGGCTATGTACATACGTAGGTGCGATCTACCTGCTCTCGCGAGTTTTGCGGTCTCACTAGGGCTGTGGCACCCGGGCATCGTCGTGGTTGCCATTCTACCTATAAGTTGGCGAGTATTGGGCGAGTATCAAATTTTCCGACTTGTGTAATCCTCCGAAAACTTTCGAGATCATCTGATGTCGCCAATACATGAAGTCGTTCTGATAAGAGTCTCAGTCGTGTGTTACTTATCCAATTCGCCCCGGCTGCAATACTTCGACAGCCACCTTGCCAGTAAGCATCAGACGGGTCCAACGACGACGGACTTAGTCTTGCTGAAGTGTGAAATTGTCTCATCATCAAGATTCAAGTGAGCCTTCACGAGGTCAGGAGGGGTGAGCGCGAGCCACTGGTTCGATGTCAGGACGTTTCAACCCCGACTAGGCAGCAAGCATTTTACGATACCTGGTTCAGGCTGATGTCCTGGTATCGATCGGCGTTGAATATTTCAAGGAAGCGTAGTGTCGTGTTGGAAGTGTTCTCGACGTAATGGCCGAAGGAGGCCGGGACGAAACCGACGTCTCCCGCCTGGTAGTTGAAGGTCCGTGAGTTGCTGCTGGAGGCAAAGAGGGTGACGCGGCCGTTCCCTTCACTATAAAACAGCGTTAGCAGCCGGGCACGGTGCAACGGCGACTATACTTACAGGAAGTATGACCACTCGTCTTGGGTCGGGTGCCAATGAAGCTCCCTGAGATGAGATCAGCCATGTATGACGATGATTCTCGCATGAATGTACCTCATGGCACCCGGTTCAACAGTCACCTCCGCGACAGAAATAGCGGTGGAGACAGGAAAGGAAGTCGAGTCGACGACCTTGACGGAGCCCCCGTCCAAGCGAGTGCCGTTCATTTCTGACATCTTGAAGATGAAAGGGCTCGGAACTTGGCCCTGAGGGCTTGTAACTCGCGCTTCCGAGTCAGCAGGTGGAGGATCTACAACGTCACAGCTGAGCGCGAGGATGCTCTCAGATTGCTGCTATACGCACTGCCGGGAAAGATGTAAAGTTGCTCCGCGGGGATGTGGTCGAACGCAGAGAGGTTAGTCTTGAAATTCTTCGCGAGGACTTCCTTCGGGACGTGTGCCAGCCAATCAGTGAGCTACAGTTATCGGTCAGTTCACGCGCTACGCCGCATCAGCATGGCCGAAGCGACGCACCAGGAACGTCGAGTCTTCACTGAAGGCACCGTCGTCGAATACCTGTCGCGGGGATGACAACGTGAATGACGTGTCTGTTACGCAATTTCGTGGACAGTAAGGTCGCTCACCAGAAGGAATTCTGCTCCATCGGGATCGTCGTTTGTAGCCTGGAGCGAATGCGGGATGCCCGGGGGGAAGTACCACAGATCTCCAGTATTCTGTGTCAAAGAAGATACTTAGCGCATGGCGCAGCAGGTCAAGGTAGCACTCGGCGTACCGCGGTTCCGAGGAAATTTTGGCCGTCGCTATTGATGGCTGTCACTTGAACGCCTCCCTGCACACACAGGGTGTCAATGCCTATCCCAGAGGACTGACTTGTTCGCTTACCTTGACCACATATGCCCACTGCATGGATCGGGTTCGGTCAGTCTGCTTCGTGAAAGGCTGGAAAGCACCACGAGCGTACCTCGGCCGTCTTGTGCCAATGAAGCTCCCTGTTCCCAGTCTTCTATGAGCGTGCTGGATCGATGCACGCATAATATACATATGAACTTACCTTACAGCACCAGCTTTGAGCCGCATGTTCACGCCAGCCATGGCTGTGAGTCGGTATCTGGTTAGGTTATCCATGTCCACTGAAACTCGTACGAAACTCACATTTGGCGATAGGCATGACGTCGACTGCATCATAACCATCTCAGCGGTACGGACGGATACCGAGGCTCGGTGAGCTTACCGTTCTGCTGACGGGCCCAGCCACCTGTCTGAAGTCGATTGTGACTGAGCGCGAACGGCCACTTGGCGTTAGGCCTGCGGTCGATGCGTATTAAACAAATGGCATGCGGCAGAGGTCTGAATGTTTACTCACACGTTCCCAGAATCTGTGGTCGGTGGGGCGATTAGGTCGGGATTTTGCAGGGCGATCGGCACGTTCTGTGGTCCCAGAATGGATGCACCCAGTCGGTGACGAATAGGTTGAGGGTCTACGTCTGAATCCTCCGTCCACAGCGGGCCGTTTTGCTGATCGCTGGCAAACGACACAGTCACGGTGGCGGTTACAGCGGATACGACCTGCGAAGACGGGAAAAGCGTCGGGGGGCTCTCAGAAACGAACTCGCTGGATACCGCGGAGCTAGGGGACGCGCCGCAAGCCCTGGACTCCGCCACATGATTGTCCGAGGACGCCGCGCGTTGGACAAGCCCTGGTGACAAGCAAACAGGTGCAGCGACAGCGTATGTCGCGAAGAGAACGGCACAGGCGATGGCTCTGGCGGCGAAGGTGAGCATGCTGGCAATCTGACGAGGGTGGTGGGAATGAGATGGTCGGAACAAGTCGGTCATTATATACCCATTGGAACGTCCGAAGGACAAAAATACACCATCATAGACGGTGCGGCAACCTTGTCTCTGTCGGAAGTCAGTCAATGGGATGTAGTCGATGGGTTGAAGAATCATTCATTGGCCTACATAGCATGCCGAGCTGCACCGCGAAGATCCGCAGAAGGGAAGTGGTCTGCTTAGCGCAGTCAAGGAGCAGGCACAGAAGCTTCATAAAATGAGTAAGTGTACTTACTAGAGGTGTCGTATGAGCTAGACTCTCGAATACTCACCGGAGAGCATCACATCGACCGTACTCTACACGACTGCGCCGACCGCATGGCATCCCGGGCCCGTGCTGGCAGTACTTGGTAATCATGATGCTCAGTCGCATCCACTTAAGGCTAGACAGGTCATCGTACAGTACCTCCGAGCCTCGCAAGCTGGCTCTAAAATTGCATACATTGCCTCATGAGCTTACCATCTGAAGTCCTGTAAGATCAATGCTTAGCAGTACGAGGCTACATAGCAATTTTAAGTACTTACATGGCCTATGCTTAGTGCCCCGGTAAACAATTGTCATCAGTCGGACGGACAGTCGGGCGGATGAGTGGCGGATGGTCGCTGGGAGCCATTCATGACTATATATAGGTAGTGTCACGGGATGTCACGGCTGCGCAAACGCTGCAGCGCACGGGCGTCTCGGCGGGGTGAGTGCGCTTTTCTCGTCGCGACCCGCTTCCATCATGTTGCACACGATACCCAAACTCTTCAATCTGCACTGAAAACTGTTTCTGATGCATGAGCTCGCTTGTCAATAGTCGGAAGACTTCCACCGCGTTCGAATAGCCGGACTTTACTGCATCGTCATGCTGGCACTGGTTATGTATGCTCAACTTATGTTCACTGCCATGAGGTTTAGTATGCCACATAAATTGAGCATACATAACCAGTGCCAGCTACTCTAGAGTCCCACATGACTCCCTCAATTGTCCTGGGGCGGGCTCACTGACGATCTGGGTCTCGAGTACTTACTGCCAGACTCCCTCCGAATATGAGCCGGTCGTGCTTATATTCCCCCATTCAGCTGCATGCGGCGCCATTTGCATATGATACGAGCAAGCAACGGTCCCGATGGGTCCTGTACGGCACGGCAATGCATTTTATACACTGCGTGGTTTGTCTTGTCGCTCTAAGATGTGCTTCAATCGACGTGTGTTGCAGTATCCGTTGCATCGCTGGCGATGCACTATGCTTACTCAAATGCGCACGACTCGGTACGTGATCGCAGCCCGCTGTGTAACCACGGCCGACATCCGCTGTGAACTGATCATCCACAGAAACTATATCACCTACTTACCGCTGGCAGAAGTATGACATCTTAACATCTCCGCGCCTCTGTTCCCTCGGACTGCTCGGAACCGTGGTCTCGGCACGTCCTTCAGCTCCGGATGAGTGCAAACCCGGACCGCGCCGGTGAGTGTTCGCAGACTCACTGATCGTGTCGTTGTCGAAGCTTGACGTGAGTGACAGTTCTTACTGCCGCCACTCCTGAGCCCGTCGTCAAGCAGATGACCAGGAATAGCCATTTAGAACGCGGTTCACATTGGAAGATGGTCGTCGACCAATTGCATGCTGTGCCAGCCCCGGGGCTCCCGACAGTGCGTTGAGCTGTGGGCACTGGTACCGTAACTTCTTTCCTGCGCGCGGAGCATAGTATAAAGTCGCGCAGGCAACAGAAATGCACCCCGTTCCCGGTCTTGCTGCTATTCCTCTCACTTTTGTCCAGCCCGGTGCTGTTTCGTTCCAGATCTTCACGATGCGCGCTGGCTTCTTCGTCGCTCTTTTCCTTTCGGCTGTATCCGTTCTGGCGGCGCCTTCGCCTGTCGAGCAGCGTGATCGTACGTCTAGCTCTCTGTAGCGTTGTACCCCACTCACCGACAGGTCTGTGCAGTTGTTGACAACGTCGAGACTGCGATAGACCAGCTGTTCTCCGTCACCGTTGACCGTACGTATCGGTGTTCGCTCCGATATGCGGCAGCTTCTGACGGGCGGCCTACCACTCAGTCAAGGCTATCGTCAGCGAGGCAACGGCGATTGGTGCGTAATATTACGATGTTTATCTGGGCATGATCCTGACCGTTCGCGACAGGCGAATCTATCTTCCAGGAGGCCACGGCGGAAAGTGAGTGGATCGGAGCTGCGTGACATACTGGATCAGTAGCTTGACTGTGACTCGGCAGTCGGCAGCCTAGTGACCAACACCGGTGAGCATAGCAAACTGTACTTGACAGATAAGAGCTAATACCACGGGCGGCGATGGCAGCGGTCGTTGCAGAGGGTATGACCCGCATCCTAGTCGAAGGCGTGATACCGTCATCTCATCTCCCTGCTTAGCGACTAGTCTCCTCTCGGAAGCGGAGAGCTTCCTCGGTCCAACAGGCACAGCGATAGCGAAAGACCTCAATAACGTGAAGAACGCGTTCAGCAATTCGTAAGTCACACCTTGCAGACGACCGTACTTCATGGAAGCTGAAGCGACCATGCCCCATGTGTTCTGAACAGCGCTTCCGCACGTCAAGACGTGTCCGCTATGCGACCGCTCACCATGGGCGCCGCAGCTGTATTAGGGAGTATGCTCCTGGGAGCATATGCTGCGCTTTAGCGTCCCGGTTGTCGTTGGCGGACATCGGATGGAAGTGACTGCGTGCGCGGTCGCAGATCATACATGACATGGACGCTGTTGGGACTTCCTCCTTCCCGTTTGCTGCATTCGTTGCGCGACCATGTGTACCTTGGAACAATGATACAGTCTCACTGACCTGGGCCACACGTGGAACAGCAGCTTTGAGTCGACTCCTTCGAGCTCCTTCCTGCTGCGTACGTTCCTGAGCGCCTACTACCTCACGTTTCTCCGACCATGGTGAGTTCAAGACCGGTGCCCGCGGTCAGCTCTCCCATTCACATCTCAAGCTTCCTTGAATCAGCTGTCGATTAGACCTATGTCGCCGTGATTCCAGACGAGCTGCAGTTGCTTATCTCCTATTCACGCGCAACGCTGCCCTTGCCTGCAAGCTACGAGGCGTACTTCCACGATTGGCTAGGGCTTTACTTACTCAGGGTCGCTCGGACCTGGCAGCGGTCCTTCACACTCACAGGGATGCAATGCACAGTTGAATGTACGTGGATGCCACAAGCCGCGCGCTCGTGCATACAGTAGCATAGCTGACATGTTGTTGCTGACCCCAGCCCTGACCCCAGCGATGTCAGCACGCTTAGGAGTAGCTTAGGAGTCGGACCCCGCAGAAGCGAAGGCCGGGTAGTCAGGGACTCAAGTACTCACGGTGCAGATGTGCGCACGGCCCTAGTGTCCGATTCCTTTAGTATTACGCTCCGGGGCCCGCGGCCATGAGTCGAAGTCGCGCAGTACTAGTGATGGTCCAGATGGAGAATCGGGTGCGTGAGTGACACGACGCGGAAACACTGACAGGCGGGGACCCTGCGCCGCGACACTCTGCATGCTACGTAGTGTCTCGTGGGAACAGAAACTCGTGTCTTCTCAGGCTAGCATATATGTTCGGGGCGGAGACAGAGCCGTCACTACCCCTCGGGCCTCTCTGGCTCACTACTCTCCTGCAAGCCGACGCCAGTACTCCCCATGGATCCTCAGGTGCTCCTCCTTGTCGCAGGTGGGGCGCTACTCGTGCTTGCTGTGCGCCGGTGGCTCGCTGGCCGCTGGCTGCGCAAGGTCAGGGGACCTCCGAGTCCGGGATGGCTCTTGGGTATGTTCATTGCAAACGTTAACAGGACGTGACTCCCAGGACAGCTCTAACGTCTTGCAGGTCACAGTAAGGAGTTTGAGCTCAACGTTGGCGATCTGGAATCGGAATACATAGCGAAATATGGGGCGGTATATAAGAAAATGGCTCCATTGGGGGTGCGTTCAGACTTGGTTCAGACGGTTTGAATATCCGGGCCGTCCTCTCATCGAATCACAGGAACATCTGCTCCATGTTGCAGATCCGAAGGTTAGCCATGCGCATCTGCCTGTCGCTGCTATACGTCGTCTCACCCTTGCTTGTCCTCTAGGCCCTTCAGTACATGTTACACAAGTCGGGATACCACTTTCAGAAGAGCGTGGTGTCTAGGACGGTATCGGGTGAAATAACTGGTCCTGGTATCCTGGTTGCGCAAGGTACGTGATCGTCGCTGGCATAGCATGTACCCGGACCAATGAAAGGGCGTCGATTAGACCAGGATCATTCACGCCAGCGTAAGATCATGAACCCCGCATTCACAGCCGCCCAACTTAGGTCCTTCCTGCCCATCTTCCGTTCGTCTGCACAGAAGGTCCGTCGATCGTTGTATTGGTGTCATGATTCTTACACATGTTATCCCGTCTGTAGCTCAGTCAGAAGTGGCAGGATGTCCTCCAGAACGAGCCGGGCTCTAGCAAGAAGATCAATGTTCTCGCCACGCTCACGCGCTGCACGTTGGACATCATTGGTGAAGGTATGTTCTCTCTCGTCTTCTCGGTCTGCTATCTGCTGATTGTGGGCAGTTGGGTTTGACGTCCAATTTGGTGCCATGGACGAGAAGTTGAACCCTGTCATGGAGGCCTACAAGGACATGTTGTATGTGTGCGATGGTCATGCACCCAAAACATCTGCCTGATGTCGTGCTTGCAGTGCCGACTCGATCGCGTTTCCGTCCACGTTCACCGTCCTGTTCCAACGCCTATGGTACTACATACCTACGCCGATCCTCAAGTACGTCAAGTATATGCCCGGCAAGGATCACGCTCGTTTCCGCAGGACTCTGAAGATCATCAACGAATACTCCAAGAAGTTGATCGACGAGAAGACCGAAGCTGTTCTCGCCGGTAACGAGAAGAAGAAGGACATCATGAGTATCCTCGGTGAGCCATGTTCGACTCGAACGCGACCTTTGTTGACGGTTTCCTATAGTCAAAGCCAATTCAGCGGAGAGTCAGAAGGAGCGCTTGACCGACGAGGAGATGATTGCTCAGATGGCCACTTTCCTCTTGGCAGGTCAGTCCGGGCTTTCAGACTATTTCCAGTATACCGTGGACTTTGCTCATGGCACATCTAGGTCACGAGACGACAGCATCCTCCATGTCCTGGCTACTCTGGGAGCTCTCTCGACACACCGAGTACCAGTCCAAGATGCGCGAGGAAATCAAGGCTGTCCGTGCCCGCGTCGCGGCTCGTGGCGACCAGGACTTCTCAGTCAGCGACCTGGATTCCATGACATACTGCTTGGCCGCCCAGAAGGAAGTGCTCCGTCTCCACCCGATTGCCTACCTCACCGAGCGACAAGCCGGCCGAGATGACGTCCTGCCTCTCGCTTACCCCATCACCCTCTCTGATGGCGAGGTTGTCAACGAGTTACCTATCCCGAAAGGCACCACTCTCCGTGTCTCGAACTGGGCGTACAACAGGTCAGTAATGAAGTCCTCAGACTAACGGCGTTCGTAAGTTGAGCTGACATGGCATGCGTTCACTGTAGACTCCCACAGATCTGGGGTCCTGACGCCAACGAGTTCAACCCAATGCGATTCATCGAGCAAGAGAAGATGGGCGCGACGTACGTCGGGGTGACCTCTAACCTCATGACCTTCAGTGCCGGTCTCCAGGCATGCATTGGCTGGCGGTTCTCGTAAGTCACCGGGTTCATCAGTGCTGTGGTCACTCGCTGAGACATGTCTTACTCTCCGCAGCATCATTGAGATGCAGGCCCTCCTGGTGGAACTCATCGAGAAGTTTGAGTTCTCCATCCCGGAGGACAAGCCAGAGATTATCCGCTTCGCCGGCGGCCTCATGACGCCCCTTGTCGCGAGCGAGATGCACCTCGGTTCGCAGATGCCTCTGCAAGTCTCGCTTGTACAGTGAACGGCGCGTTCTCAGACCTTAAGGCCTTATAGCGGACTAATGACGAGGTTCGTACGAGACATGGTTGTTCTCGACTAGTTGCATCTAGTGTATGTATAGTACAGTGGATGGATGGCCCTATTACATTGGATATCTGTTGCATCCCCATCAGCTGGAGTTTCTGCAGTCACGACATGTAGATGTCGACTGAAAGTGAGACATTGCAATGCCCTCAAGCAGTTGAAGTCTGTGACCGTCGCACAGACATGAACACAGCTCCCAGTGCTCTTCATAGCTATCCTTACACTTCAACCATCGAGCTCCTCGCGCCGAGAGGTACCGCGCCCAAGCGGATGTCTTCGAACCGTTTCGAGTCGAGCACGCCCGCGGAGAGTCGCAAGCCAGTGGGAACAGGCGGCGCGACATGGCTTGACTTCGGCTACTAGTCTGAACGCAAGCCGTACATATGAGAGTCGCAGGCTTCAACCTTCAAGATGTCACCAGCAGCCGCTTCGCCCGCGTCTTGAACGCCTCCTTCACCATCAGCCACTCGATCATCGACAACCCGCCCCCGCGAAGAAGTTCGCCCACTTCGTCCCAAGCCTCCGACATCACACACACCAAGTCCAGATCCGCCTCGGAGACAACGCCAAGTCCATGGAGGTGAGGCGCAGCATGTCCGAGAGGGCGCCGGAGACCGTCCAGGAAGGTCCGCGCGGCAGAAAGCGGATGGCCGGGCTGGCGAGGAACGAGTGGTAGGGCGTCCTCAGAAGTTGGCTCGAGCTTGTAGTGGAACTCCGTCTTTACAGGCAAGCGCAAGGGTGGACCAGAAAGGTCGTCAGACACGGAACGCAGAGAGGCCGTCGAGCAAAAGGAGCTACTCGTGACGAGAGAAGGTGAGTAGGTAACAAGTCGTTGATCCGGCACCCGGTTCGCCGTGCTGCTCGGAGACCATGTTGCAGGTCTGAGTACGGGTGGCAGGAGTTCAACGTCAGCGTGGGCTTCGGCAGAGCTGGACTGGTCTGATATCGTGGCCAATTCCGGGCCAACCTGCAGCGTAGTGCTCGTAGGTTCTGGCACCACTTCCATGGGCTCCGACTCCGCGATTGCATGTGGCTCGTCTGCTTGCGACTCCGGGTAGAGCAGCGACTGTAGTGAGAAGCTTGCGTCGAAGGTTTCGGTCGCTGGCCAAGTCCCGTTGTGAGGCAAACGCGCGAGGGAGATGTTGGTGCTCACCTTCTGGATCTTGCGTCGTCTTCGCGTCGACGGCAGTGATGATGACTTCGTCCTCCTTCTCCTCCTTCACCGCCACAACGTCCGACAACATCGCATCATCATTGACAGGCTTTTCAGGCTGAACATCCTTGGATGGCCGAATCTTAATCTTCAGTGGCGGCGCTGCCCGATGTTGCGCGTATCCGACGCACTTGAGCACCATGTGGTCCTGCGTCCCAAGCTCGCAACCTCCACTCAAGCAGCGAGCACAGAAAGCTGAACTCACGCGCAGGTTGACTGGCAAGGGGTATTGTCTGTCACAGTGCGGACAGTGGAACGACTTCGTCTCTGAGTTGCGGGTTATGGTGAGGTGCACTGCGGGCTGGCACTTGAAGGTGACAGTGGTAACTTGCTGATGCACCTTGGCCTTGTGGTAGCCCATGGTGCGCTGCAGTTCGCCGCAACACAACTGTGACTTGTCCTTCTTTTCCTTGGGCCTGCGTGGTGGTTGAAATATTAGCGACCATAAGGACCTCGATATATGCGCGCCACCTTACATGCTGAACTGGACGTGATAAGCTTGAGGTGCAGCGAGGGGCGAGGGAAGTGCAAGTGGGAGTCTGAGGCGGGGGACCTACCGACGACGCGCACTCCCCAGACTATATAGCCCGCAAGTGGAGATGTCATGGCCCGATCTGTCCCTCTTCGGGTGCCATACACTGCAGGGCGCTCGCGCTCAAACAGGGCCAGAAATTGCACATGGATTGCAATATGAATGATGCAAGCGTTACATGTATCGTACATCGAGACTGGCGGAAGCCCGTGCAGTTTGTCAAGAAACCATAATCCTATGGCTTCAATCAGCCACACTTCAGTGAGCAAAGTATACTGACATACCTATAGCTACGTCGAAGTGAGCTTTCCAGGATCTTCACGAACATGGCAGGGTCGATCTGCGGCGAACACGCGTCGAGGACCTTCTTCCGCTCCGTGAGGGAGTCCTGCCACCTGGAACCATTACCTGGAGCTGGGCATACGGCGTCCCGCTCGTCCCCCAGATTGAAGCTGCATGAAAATAAGCACAGTCAACCACCGCTGAACCACAGCACGGCAGAGGGTACTCACGAGGTATATGCACTCTTCATGAACACATCGCCGAGCACGAGAGTCGACGTTGGTCTCCGCAGTCGGAGTGCAAGTTCAACGCCGTCAAGCACGCCCCGGGGTAGGGGACGCAGGTGCGGACAGCGCGAAGAGACTAAAGCCATGAATCTGGAGAAAACATGTGTGAGCATCGTGTATATGCCTCCTCAAACAGAAGTGAACGCGAGCGTCCCAGTATACACGGAAACTCGTGGCACCGATCTCGGGGGCGTTCAAGAGGTGCGACGGTGAGCCTCACCACACGGGCGTGCTCCGAGGTCGGACACCGGAGCAACTGACTCATGGAAGCTCGCGTGGATTGCAAATAGGGCACGTCCGGGGGAACAGGACGCAGTCCAACCTTGACGAGGACAAGAGAGGAGCCCCACCAGAGGCTTACCACGACCCACAGATGCTGTTGACTTGACATACCTTCTGCTCTGGGGTAACCCAGGATCCTGGCGCAGTCGGATCCCGACGCAACACCTGATGAGGCCATGTCGTATCGCGCGACCACTACTGCTGCACGTTCTCCGCCTCCTCGACCAATTCGTAGCCAACCCAGACCACCTCCGAGCAACTGGCGCAGCCCACAAGGTGCTCTCCGGAGTCAAGCATCTCCTCCGTAACGACGTACGTGCCTCCGCAGCGACATGGGTATGTCCAGATCATGTCCGACTCTTCATCGAAGTCTTCGAGTGAGATCACTTGTGCCGGGCGCGGACCAAGCTTCTTGTCGTCGGAGGACCTCGAAGCGTCATATGCGGCCCTGCGCTCGGGATTATGGAGAGTGTTGAATGCGTCTTTGAGGAGTCCGATGTCAACGCCGTCCCCCGATCCTCCCGAAACCCGTTTGTCCGGGTGCGAGGCGAGAAGTACACGATGATAGGCCGCCTTGACCTCTGCTGGCGTAGCATCGTGCGACACAGAGAGTATGGTGTAGTAGTCCGGACTAGGAGATTCCTCTAGCGTCGAGTGGGTCATCGTGGTCGCAGGGAGGCGGTTGAGATCGTCGATCGCAGCGGCAAAATGTCCCCTAGAGTGCTCCGGTCCGGCGGCCCGCCTGCCAGGCGCCCACAATTCCCGCCACCGCGAGACCGACCGCCTGAACCAGAGCCCTCCCTCCTCCTCCCCCATCCACCCGAGCGCCATGTCTCGCAGACAGACGACAATGAACTACCCGTCGAACTCGACGTCCGCCGTCGACACCGCCCTCAGCCTCGCTCACCTCTCCGAGTACGCCCACACCCTCGACAGCCTCCCCATCGACCTCTCCAGGAGCTATGGCGACCTCCGCGAGCTCGACGCCGTCCTCTCCTCCTCCATGACCCTCCTCACAGCCAAGATCAACGAACTTGTCTCCATGATTGAGACCAAGACCGGAACAAATGACGACCGACTCTACCTTCTCACCGAAATCGCAGAGGAAGCCGGGCGTCTCAAACTCGGTGGCGAGGACAAGATTCGCGTTGCTGGCCATGCCGCCGACGGCCTCCGCGCACACAGGACACATATGAAGGCCCTGCTAGACCGGATACCTGATAAGGAGTTCTCGAGAGTTGCGGACGCGCTGTCGAGGAAGACCGTCTACCCCCATGTCGCGACACGCAACTTCTACCCGCCGGGCATGGCAGGCGAGGGCGGGCGGCGCAACAGACGCGCTGCAGGTGCGGCGAATGGCTATGGCACGGGTCTGCTCGTCAATGGCGGTGAGCCGACCCCGACAAAGAGGAAGAGGGTCGCGAAAGAGGACGAGATCGACGTTACGAGGACGCCGACCAAGAAGGACCGGCTGGATGCGCCGGCGCAGAGACAGAGAAACGGAGGAAAGGCAAAGAAGTACGTCTCCCTCTCGTCGTCTCCTTCATCATATCCCCTCCCCCTTGAGCTTCTGGTGCGTGCCTGTTGTCGACAAGGGTACATCGTAGCGGGCTTCAGCAAGCTTCAGCGACTGAAGTCGAGTCGATGGCGCCCGCCCTCCGTTCGCCTCCTCCCCTCGTGTCACCCGGCCTAGCTCACCGATGTCTTGCAGGGTTGTCGAACGAGTTGCATCTCCCACCGAGTCAATCCTCTCCGTCGCGTCGCACATGCCGCAGAACATCCCAGTCCAAACGAGCGCGGGGCCATCCCGCCAGGCGGCTCCCGGACGCGCCGGCAGCAATGGCGCGAACAAGCGCGCGCAGGAAACCTCGCGCCGGGATGCTTTCGCTGCCCAGCCTCCACCTGCCAGCCACCCCTCCCTTCCTGCTCCCCACCTCTCAGGCCAGATAGGCATACTCACCGACGCGCATGGCGCTCGCGCGATGAGCAACGGTGTAGTCTCCGAATGGCCGCACGGTCAGCTCGAGGGACCTGGCATGCCAGTCGCGCGCAACTTCCAACCTGTCCCAGCGGACGCGCACGATGGCATGAGCGCCGAGCCCGACGGGGACGTCGACGATAACAAGACCTACTGCTTCTGTGACGGCGTGAGCTATGGAGAAATGATCGGGTGCGATGATGAGGAGTGCGAGAGGGAATGGGTGCGTTGTATGGTCTCATGCGCTTCTCGACCCTATCGACTCACACACGTGTTCCTTGCAGTTCCACCTCGCTTGTGTTGGCCTCGCTGTTGCTCCTGAAGGAGGTTGGATATGCGAGACCTGTACGGCGCTGCGCCATAGCTCCAGGAAATCCGGCCGAGGTGGCAAGAAGAGGACGGCAGGCCGCACTGCTGCGCGCGGACATCCTGCTTGATACCTATCTTATTCTGTGGTGAGTCAACCTGCGTTCCCATCTCTACGGCGGCACCGCTCATCCTTTATCCCAGTTGTTGTATGACGTATGCTCATTGCTCTCATGTTCGCTTTCATCTGTGTATCGCTCGATCCGGTGTAAATCTACTCGCCTCTGCGCTTTTCTTGAGCCAATTCACGCATGGTCCTGCTTGTGACACGCCGCATACTCTTCAGCTCCAGGCAAAACACTAGGTGGGCCTCAGCGCACTGGGAACAAGGCATTGACACCAGCGTGACATATATAGTGTGTTCGACGATTGACAGACGGTCCTTCCAGTCAGGTGCCAGTTTCTGCCTTGCGTCTTTCCATAATCACCTTACCCCCCAACTTCGCTGAAGGCTTCAAACCGAACCCCAATCCGCTCCTCATGCCGTCTGTGTCCCGTTGGACCTTGAGATTGTACTTCAGCACCATGTGTGCAACCACGGCCTTCACCATATCCGCGGCGAAGAAGCGACCGGGACTGCATGAGCCATGCCACGTTGAGCGTCGCGCTCGTGAGCATCAAAGACCGTGCACCTACCATGCGTGCCTCCCATAACCGAAGGTGAGCCATCTGGCCGACGTGTGCGTGAAACGCTGCGTCACGCTCGGTCCTTCGGCGTCGAACATACTCGAGAAGCGGAAGGGATCGAAGGTGTGTAGGCTCGGATACAAGCTTGCGTCGTGGTGGATGGGAGAGGCGACCGCGGCGACCATCGTTCCCTTTGGCAGGAACGTCCCGTCAGTGAGTGTCAGATCATCCATGGCCTTGCGGAGCGAGACAACTGAGAGGGGGAAGCAGTCAGTGAAGCTCTAAGTGCTCACTTGTAAGTAATGTGGACGGTGACTCGGGACGCACATGGTACCACGCAGTTGCAGCGCTGCGACTCTTTCAGGAAGCTGTCAAGCTTCCTCATGTTGTCTATGGCTGCCTTCGTCCAACCATCTGCGGCGACGACGGTCTCGACCTCCGCGCGAATGACCTCTGCATGTTCTGGGTAAGAGGCGAGATCGCTCAGTGCCTGTGTGATGGCCTAGACAGACACACATCATGAGGGTACGATGATGAGGAGACATGGGCTCAGTGCGTACAGTCGACGAGGTATGTATAGCCGTGAGGTGAATTGCGAGAACTCTGTGAATGATGTCTTCATCCGAGGCCCTTGCAGGAGCTCCGTCTATGAACCATTGCAAGACGTCGTTCTAGGGATGCGTCAGGAATGAAAGCTGCCACCGAACCGCTGGAGGTCACTCGCTGGCTTCTCTTGCGCATCGGTCTCCGACTGTTCCTTTCGACTTCGATATATTTCTTCAATATGTGACGCTGCGGCCGCCATGCACGATCGTGTACTGCTCGCGAGGCGTGCCACCGTGCTTCGGACCAGCACATAAGTCAGAAGGACGAGGCTCAGGCGGACGGCACATACGGTTTGAGAGCGTCGGGGAATACTTTGAGAACGAATGCATCCTTCATGATACTTTCGCTGGACCTGATTACCAGAGCGGTATACTCTGAAGAACGACCTTGCCATGCATGTCAGCGGAGAGTTACTATCAGTGATGAAGGGAAGAAGAGTCATCCCACATGTGGGCACGTCAACACATACGCGGCCGCTCATGCGTGCGACAAGCTTTTGAACTGACGCCTTGATATCGCCGTCGAATCTGCCTATAAAGGTGATAGGGTCAGAGGGTGCACAGAGACGAATGCTCTGTCTGACCTTCAGTGCCCTGGAAGCACTCAACCACCGCGAGTGGTAGCTCGTCGACTATGTCAAGAACGATGGAAGACAGGTCCCGCGAGAACTTTGAACGTATGATGTCGACGTGCCATTGATCGTTGTTTGTCTCCTTTACGACCGTGTAAGCAGTTTCGAAGAGCTATGTATTTGCTTTCAGATGATGCACGAAGGATGGTATAGAACACTCGAACGTACCTCTTTCGTGCTTTCGCTCACGGACAGTTCGCTATCCGGCCGCCGCCCGACGTCTTCCACTGCGTCCCGATTGGACACGAAGACCACCCATCTGTCGAACATTGCCACCTTGAACGGGCCTCTGGAGTACTGGTACGATTGAGCTTAAGAGCACATATATTGAGCACGACGGGCATACCTTTTTGTATCCTTCCTGCAGCACCGCGTCTGTACGAACCATGAAGTTCAAGGCACCCAGGAGAGATAGAAAGGGCAAGGAAGGGCCGCCAACTGTCGGTATGGTGCGGAGCTAGATCTTAGTATGTTAGCAGCGCGCTTTGCCCAAACGAAACATGGGACATACCGGATCGTGGACCCATCTTGAGAAAGAGATCACCAGTACCGCACCAAGACATGTATACACGAGGATCTGTAGGTCAGGCATGGTGATGAAAGCTTCACAGCATCGAGGGCGGGGTCCCCACCTACCCAGCACTTATACGCACGGTCCATGAGGGTTCAAACTTACACTGACACCGCAGCCGCTGAGACTCACATGTGTGTGACCGCGGGCATACCGGGAAGTCTGTAACCCGAAGCACTGTCCCCCTCTCACGCCGTCGCACTGAAGACGTCTCGAAAGAGCTGTTATACGCTGCATGTGCGCCGTGCTTCCGGACCTGCTGATAAGTACACGAGAGAAAGGTATAGAGAGGCATGTTACTCTTCACCGATGGGTCAACGACATCTTTCCGCTCCGTTTAGTTCGAAGCCGCCGAATCGCTCTTGCGCTTCCTGACCATGATCTTGCCACTCGTATTCGCTGTGTCCTTGCCTCCGGATGCAGGGCTCGTTGCAGGCCGGCTGGAGGCGTCATCTGTATCCTCGGCTTTGATGTCGTAAGTCACGACGATGTATGCTACGAGCGCCTTGAGCTCGTCAGCCGCGAAGAACCGTCCAGGACTGTATGCGACGAACGGCATTAAATTTTATCTGATTCGCGATAACCGAGCTGCGCACCAAGCATGCTTGCCATGGCCGAAGGCAAGCCATTTGGCGGAGGTATGGGTGAACGCCTGTGCGGCACTTAGACCCGTCTCTTCACGGGTGCGCGAGAACCGGAACGGGTCGAAGACTTCGGCAGATTGATAGTATCTGCAGTCGCGATGCGGCGGCGAAGTAGCAATAGCGATGAAAGTTCCCTTCGGGATAAACGTGCCGTCGATCAGTGTTAAATCCTTCAGAGCTATCCGGGACAGCGCGACTGCAACCAGAACGTCACTCCAGGTGCTGAAAATGGCAGAATGAAAGTACTAACAACGTGCCACCGTATGCAAGCGTTGTGATTCTCGAAGGAAACTGTCGACCTTCCACATATTATCGACGGCTGCCTTCGTCCAACCTTCGGACGTGACGACTTCTTCGACTTCCGCTCGGAGGGCAGCTATGTGCTCTGGAAACGCTGCCAGGTCTTGAAGGGCATTCGTCAAGCTCTGTGCACAGAATGGGCTCCCGATCAGTGCTGCATCGGCTAAGAGAGAGGAACGGCACAGAGTCACCATTGAAGAAGTGTGAATTGAGGCGAAGTTGGTGAGGAAAAGTCTCTCCGCCACCGTCTGATCCGACGTATTTCTTCTCTCTGTAGCCTCCTCCATATACAGTTGTAGAAGGTCGTTCTATAGGTTCCGTCATCAATGAAAAATGCCGGTACATATCGAATATGCGTCGTGATGATCTCCACGCACCGGCCTGTCGCGCCAGTCGTTCCCGAAACGGTTCATCTTTGCTCTTCGCGTTCGTATAATTGGCTCAATATAAGTCGTTCCCTCAAGCAGGGCTGATCGTGTCTTGTCGAGAAGGCGCACAGCAATCCTAAGGGTTACTGCTGAGACATGCCCAGTCCTGAGGCTGGAACGAGTCACAACGCACGGTCGCAATACTCGAGGCATGATCTTCACGACATTTGCGTTCTTCATCCTCGATACGGTGAAGCGAATCGCGAGATCCAGGTATGCTCGACAACGACCTGCAAACCTTAACGTGAGATTCACACACGAGAACGGGGGATATATTTACTCAGAGGCAACCCGCCAAAAGCGCGATTGCTCACTTGTGCGACCATGTTGATTACTGCGGACTGAACGTTCAAAGTTGTCCATTCTGCAAGATGGCAACATTTCAGTGACATTTCCTTGAGGTGGACTCACATCCTTACCATCTGCGCATGGAATGTTGCCCTGTACGGCTGATGGGAGCTCGTCCAGGAGTTCAGGAAGACTGGTTGGAAGATCCTGCGTGAACGTCGTCTTGATGACGTCGACATGCCACCGAATCTCATGAAGATCACTCCCCAGGATGAGTTCCCTTTGGAATTGCTGTACAACGGCGGATATAGAGTGAACCAACAATTCGAACATCGATTTGATAGGACAGACCTCGTTAGACCCGGCTGATATGGAGAGGTCGCTATCAGGCCGCCGCCTGATGTCTTCTACCGCTTCGAGACCCGCGATCACTACCAGCCAGCGATTAGGTAACGCGACCTTGAAGGCCGAGCCGTGGTGCTACATGGTACAGACACCTTTAGCGGCAGCATGTATGTACACACCGGAAACCCACCGCACCTTTTTGTAGCCTTCCTGAAGTACGCCATCCGGACAGCGCGCGAACTTCGCGGCGGCAAAATAGGATAACAGTGGGATAGAGGGCCCACCTACAGCAGGTATATGGCGTAGCTGGACGAGAATAGACGAGCGTGCATTGAAATTAGCCTTGCCACTGAATACCAACGCAACACATACCGGGTCGAAATACCATTTGGAAAACAATCGTGCCACCAGCAGGACCAGACATGTGTAGACGATCGTCAAGCCGTCCATCGCTTGTCTAGGGGAGAACCTGCTCAGCGGTGGGTACGAGGTACTTATACAAGTACCATCAAGGTTACAACCTTGCTTCTCCGTTGCTTCCATTGCATTTGTGACCAACTTGCGAGTGAGATGCCTTCTGTGTAGAACAAGCTTGGAGCTTGAAGTGACAGGGACGCCTTCATCGCGCTCTTTGCGCAATACACTTACCATGTCATTTCTGCGCCGATTATGCGAATGGGAGGAGATAGCCGGGAATTGATCTTTCCAGTGGAGCGACGCCTGAGACCGTATGGCTGAGCGCGATACACGGCGGTACGGCGTTCTTGTCCAAGCGTCTCAAAGAAGTACATACTGCCATTATCAGTACTGTGGGCCACGCGGTATATCCTTTGGATGACTCACAAAGATGAATGCAACTGGCGAAGCAAGCTCCGAGACTCGGTCATGCGGCGGACAACCGAGGTGGTGGTGGTTGTCAGTATGCAAGTCACAGTGCTAGAGCAGCGCTGTATCGCGGCAAGAAGTGTTGTTACGGAGTGAACATGACAGGGGATGAGCTCACCAAGGATGCCAGTCCCAACCAGGGCACGAATCGAACCTCCGCGGGTCACATAACTTCGTGAAGCAATTGGCATTCAGAGTCGAACAGTAGAAATAAGAGTGGCGTTCACTTCTCGTATTCCTAGATCAATACACCACGGCGTATCGTGCTGTCCATCACAGAGAGATAGTTCATCACCCACTGGACTAGAGGCTCGGGTCGTCTGGCGACGATCGGAATCCAAAGCTCTGTAAATCTGTCTTGCGCTTCCTGACCAGTAGTGTGTCCGTGACGACCCCGTGTGCTCCATTCGGTGGGTCATCGGCTTTGAAATCGTAGTTCAAAACGATGTATGCGAGGAGCGCTTTAAGCTCGTCGGCAGCGAAGAACCGTCCTGGACTGTACGCGACGGCAGTCATTGTCAGGCAACATACATATCAGTCATGACAACCGCATAGCGCACCACGCATGCTTGCCGTGCCCGAAGGCGAGCCACTTGGCGGAGGTGTGGGTGAACGTCTGAGCGGCACTGACTCCCGTCTCTTCACGAATGCTCGAGAACCGGAACGCGTCGAAGACGTCGGCATTGTGATAGTACTTCTGATCGCGGTGAGCCGGGGAAGGAGCAGTAGCAATGAGGGTTCCCTGTGGGATGAATGTGCCGTCGACCAGCGTCAAGTCCCGCATAGCTACGCGGTTCAGGGCAACTGTGAAATCACGTCGTATAACAGCTTAGCGGACGGGGAAGACCCGGCGGATATATGCACTCACAACGGGCTACGGTCCTTGAGCGCTGCGACTCACGCAGGAAGCTGTCCACCTTCCACATCTTGTCAATGGCAGTCTTGGTCCAGCCGTCGGAGGTGATGACTTGTTCCACTTCGGCTCGAAGGGGAGCTGTATACTCGGGGTATGCCGCCAGATGATGGAGGGCATTCACCATGCTCTGCACAAACCAGTGAGTGCTGCACGAAGTGACCACGAGGCAGGCCGTACCATCGAAGATGTATGAATGGATGCAAAATTGATGAGGAACAGCCGCGGCGGGACCGCCTCATCAGACGTGTCCCTCAGTGAAGCTTCGTCCATAAACCACTGCAATAGATCATTCTGTGAATCCATGGCCAATGAGGCTCCTCTTCTTAAGCAGAAGTGCATGCCAGGAAGTACGCACCGGTCTGTCCTGCCAGTCGTTGCCGAATCGCTCCATATCCGCTCATCGTTCTCGTATCATCGGCTCAATGTACGAGTTTGCTTCAAGCAGGGCAACGCGTGTGCTATTGAGGAAGCGTGCCGCCATCCTGAGGGGGGAGTCAGAGACACACTCCCATGCAGTTCAAGACCCGATCATACGGCCGGAGTACCGGAGGTATTAATTTCATGGTGCTCGCATCTTTCAATCTTGCAGCAGTAAAGCGGATAGCGAGACGGATGTACGGCAGAGAACGACCTGTGGATCGCCACATGAGCTTTGTGACATGAATATACGATGACGAACTCACAAAGCGGCAACCCGACGAAGATGCGACTGCTCAGACGCGCGACGATATTGAGCACGGCGGGAAAGACGTTCACCACTGTCCAACCTAGAAGATTAATCCGCTTTAGGGATGTCCGCTTAGGATGTCGAAAGACCTCATTACCGTCCTCACAAATAAGGTTGTCCTGCACAGCCAAGGGGAGCTCGTCCAAGAGTTCAGGGAAGATGGATGGAAGGTTCGACGTGAGCGACGATTTGATCACATCGACATGCCACCGATCCTCATTGACATCCCTTCCCATGATATGTTCCGTCTGCAAGATCTGCGTACCGGAAAGCCATGATCAGCCGACTGAGAGACACACGGCCGCTGCAGGACGAACCTCATTGAATCCATCTTTGATGGAAAGGTCGTGGTCGGCCCGCCGCCTCATGTCTTCGACGCCGTCGGGACCTGAGACCACTACCATCCAACGATGAGGTAAAGCAACCTTGAAGGTCGAGCCGTGGAACTACACGTAGCTCAGCACAAGTAGCCACCTCCATGGTCACGCGGGAGGTCATCGTACCTTGTCGTACCCTTCCTGCAGCACGTTCTCCGGATGGCGCGCGAATCTATATGCAGCGAGATAGGATAATAGCGGAATAGACGGTCCACCCGCAGTGGGAACATGCCGAAGCTGCCAGCGGCGCACGACGGCGCACGTATATCAGCCGTGAGGCTAAGCATGAGGCTATAGCTACGTGGTGTGCGCACATACCGGGTTGTAATACCATTTCGCAAATAGCTGGGCCGCCAGGAGGGTCAGACACGCACAGGCAACTGCGAGACGGTCCATCGCGGATTGGGAGCCTGAGAGGTTCGGAGCACGGCCGTCCAACGAGCCATATATATATAGGTGCTGCCAACGTTATCTCGGTGCCTTCGCGCCTGTAATCAGAGTCAGGTGGGTCTGCGGTGGCGCAGGGAAGGCAGTAGAGTTCGCTATTTCGATCCTCTGCACCGGATTACCAGGGTTTCAAGAACGAAACTCGACCTTCACATACGGGGAACAATCCGCCTTCGCATAGCTTCCTCGATAGATGTGGTGTCTGCATAACTTTCGTTGGCAATGATGAGTACACTTTGCATGGCCATTCCTGCAAGCGTATATGAGCGAACTCACCGTCACCGCTCAGAGCCTCAGAGTCAGACGTCCGCGTCATCATATCGAAGGTGGTAGCGAGACCGGGCTCGTCACTACTTATGTCTTGACTTTCATGGATCATGATGGAATGAGAGCATGCATGCATGCGTCGAAGCCACTGACAGATGACGGGAACACGAGAGTTCATAAGGTGCTGCAATGTACTTACGTCGGACTCAACGCAAATGATAACCGTAGGCGATTGATGGCATTTACGTCAGCAGCTCGACCTACTTAGGATCCCGGGCACTCGACCAACGTTGCGACCACGTCGTGGTCGTTAACTACTCTTGCTGCATGCATGTAGTCTACATGGGAATGGTGCCATCTGGACGCAGGCGCAAAGATGAGTCCGAACGGTTCTTTCAATGATTAGTGTGAACGTCAACATATCTCGTACAAACGATAGCAATAGTCCGTATAAGATTAGAGCGGCGTCGTGAGGTGAGGGTGAGGGTGGGTAAGAGGGTTCACGTTCCGGCGAACGTTGGGTAATAGCAGGAGAGGAGGAGGTCGGCTACTTATATGAGATCGAATAAAGACTTGTCAGAGGCCACAGTCCCGCGAATGCCCAGAAACCAAGAGGAAAGCAAGCAAGTAAACGAATGCAGCAGAACTCTGACGCACATTGATGAGCTGTAGTAGGTAAGTACGAGGTGCTGGTCTATACGGTGCACAGGACGAGTGTCTCTGGATGTTAGTATGTAGGTACGTACGGCAGGTATGGAGCAAATGCAGTGGTATCGGTGTTTGTAGAGTGCGTGATATCTGTCAGTGCGTAGAATTCGTCATGCCCCCGCTCTGTGTCCAGCTGTTCCGGGAGCCGTCTCCTGCGTCTGAGAGCGATGCGGGTAGGGGTGCAGGCTGGTACGACGAGAGACGGGGCGGCTCAGGAAGGGGGTTCGTCAGCGACATCGGCAAAGGCGAGCGCTGGTACGGCGAGAGTCGCGGAGGATTAGGGAGCGGGTTCTGCGTCAGGGGGGCTGGAGATCCATAGCTCAAGTGCCTATAGTACTGCTGCGCGTGGGCCATCATAGGGTTATCATGCGGCGGAGACGGGAACTGGGCGTAGGAAGCATGACCCTCCGCACCCTGGTAGACGACGTAGGTGTGGCTGGACCCATGCATCTGCTGAGCAGCAAGGGGAATACTGGCTGCCTTCTGCATCTCTGCGACACCGGTGACACTCGGCATAGAGCTGACGCGCTGCAGCTCGGTGCTGATGAAGGTGGAAGGGCGAGAGTCGCTTCCGATCGTCGCCGGAGTGGACACCACGGGCGTGCCGTCTGGAGCATAGGCCATGCTGCGGGCCTTCCACAGCCGCTCCATCTCCCATGCGTCCTTGGCCCTCACAGACGAGAGGTCCGCGGCACTGTGCAGCTCAGAGTTAGGCCGAGTGGTAGCACTCGCGGACAGATGCCGCTCACGAGTCTGCTGATGTGCTGGTGTCGCGCCAGTAGACGTGCTGCTGCTCGCCCTCTTCGAAGCCCGGCCTTCCTCGACGTCGCTCATCTTCTTCTCCGTGTCGCTGGTCTTCTTCGAACTCCGACGTGGCACGACCGGCGTCTGCGTTGACCGGACGGAGTTAATCGAAGGCGACTTCTCGCGACCGTTTGTCGACGGGTGCCTCTTGTTGCGCGAGTCGCCCTCATCGGTGCTGCTGCTGTGTTCCCGGCGTCGCCTGGTCTCCTCGCGATGCACAGGCTGGTCCGGTTCGGGCGACTTGGTCCTCGCTTTGTCCTTTTGTGACTTTGATTTCTTCGGAGAGTCGGCGGGCGTCTCCACGACCTCCCACTGCTCGCCCATTCCCATAATAACTTCGGTAGCTTTCTCGATAGTACCGAAAGGACTGCGGACCAGCTTGAACGTTTCTGTCTGCCTCGTGGACTTGGAGCGAGATGCTCCATCCTTTGGCTTGGTGGGAGAACGGTCCACGCGTTTGCTGGACGACTGACGGCTGTCCTGACTCATATTCGTGGTGGAAGGAATGACGAGTTGAGCAGGCGCAGTATAGGGCGTCGGAGGATTGACAAAAAGTGAAGCGCGAGCAAGAGCGACGTCCTCGGGGGTTGGCAGGGGGGTTACAGTGGATGCAGGAGAGGCCGACTCCACCAGAGCATTCTGGACATGAGGAGGCGAGGTCGCAGGGCCGACCGTGGAAGCGGCAGGAGAGTAGTCTTCCATCACGGTCTGCAACATAGGAGCAGGGGTCGGTTGGGGCAAATCGGGTAGTGGCGGCGAAGAGGGCGGCGCGGGCGGTCGCACGGGAGGATCCGACAACTGCACGGAGAACCGCGGGCGAACGGAGTCGACCTGCACGGGGGATTCTGTCCTAGGAAGGTCCGAGATAGGCAGGTCCTCCTTCGATGGTGGCGTTGGAGAAACCTCCTCGTAGACATATGTTGTAGCTGGAAGCGGTACTGACGCTTCCATGGGGGTGTCGTCTCCCGAGCTAGACTCATCAGGATTGGCGATCGTCAGTCTCCCAGACGTCCGTATCTCGTGCACCGATATTGAATCGGCCGAACGACGACGTGCAGCGTCATGGTCGACCGACTCCCTACGAACAGCTTCTATGGAAGGCGGAGGCACACGTTTGGGAGGCTCAGGAGATTTCGAGAGGCGAGAAGACGCGCGTTGGTGCGACTCGGGAGACTGCGGACTCGTCGGTGTCCGCATAGGGCTGGCTTGCAGATGATTGCCACCATGGGCCCATTCAGTGCCAACCTGAGCAACGGGGTTCTGCGGCTTGCGTAGGACGCTGAATCGCTTGACAAGTCGGCCGAGGATGCTACCCCGCTTCGGCTTCTGCATGGATGCTTGAAGAGACGGGAGGGATGTCATGGAGGGGGCGACCGTTGACTGCCTCCGTAACGTATCCGTGTGAGTACCTAGGGGGCCAGACAGATTTCAGCGAGACCACAGCAGTGACTTATGAAAGATAGTCACCGTCTGGACCACTGAACAAGCCGGTAAACGGTTTTCGTCGTTTGCTCAATTTGCGAGGCAACTGGATATGAGCAGGGTCCAGAACATGTAAGTGTACCGCGGATGTTGATTGCGACAATGGAGAAGGCGCCATCGTCCTGTGGCGCGTGCCATGGTTCATACTCGCGCGTCGGGGTCGGTTGCCGTAGTGATTTGGGCTAGTATGGCCAGGGCTGATAGGACTGATGGGACTCTGTGTCTGGGTAAGAGTCAAGAAGAGCAGATATTCGCAAAACCACATACTTCGGGCTCGACCTTCTGGTCATACGGAGACGGAGAGTGACTGGGACTGCTGGGACTCCACGGGTCCACACCGTCTGACATGTCTACATTGTCGCGGGTATTCTGGGACATCTTCCTACTTCGCGGCTTCAAGGGTTCTTGGATGCGGATCTGGGATGAGGAGGGGGTAGGCAGAGGCGAGCCAGACGGTGTTCTGCTTGGCCCGGCCATTCGTGATGGGTCTTGGGCACGCTCGGGTGCCGACGCCATGGGCGGGAAGGAAGGAGAGAAGACAGAAGGGGGTCGCCCATTCCGCGTGGGCGGGAGGAGGTGATGATTGCGGTACCAGCGGGGACCTGACGGATTGTGCAGGGGGTACTTCACCCGGAACTGCGCGGCGGAGGCGGTCGCGGACTCGACCTCGCGATGGTACCAAGAAGGCAGCTCGTTCAGAGGATCTGGTATAATGGAGACGGCGTAGGGATTGAAAAGCGGTCGCGCGCTGTCCTGCTCCATCTCCTGCACGTCCAGGCTAACACTCCGTGCGCTGCTCTTGTGCTTGGCGTGGCGGTCCTCCGGGAGCTTCTTGCTCGCTTTTCGGGTCAGGAAGCTCTTGCTACGAGCCTGCTTGCGAGCTGGTGCTTCCATGGCGCGTGATGTGCGGTGGAGAGGTGATAATCCGTTGCGGTGTCCTCAGAGCTCAGTGGATGGGGTAGTTAGCGGCTAGTAGTGGCCGCTCGAGCGTCGGACCCAGGTGTTCGTTGATCGTCGCTCGTCGCTCGTGACTGTTGGGATATCACAATCAAAAAACGAAGAGGCTAGAGAAAGGCTGGCGTGGAGGAAGGAGAGACGGGAGAAACGAGCGGGGTGAAAGCAGTGGACAACTACAGAGTCGAGACCACGTTCCCTCGCGCTCTCGCGCGACCGACCATGCGCGGGCGTCTAGGGGCGTCTGTGCGGTGTCTGGGGTCTGCAGCTAGTGCAGAATTGCTACCTCCTCCTCCTCCTCCTCCCTCCTTCCTCCTCCCCTTCATCTTTCCTGATCTCCCGCCTGGTGCTCGCTCGTCATCTGATGACTGCGCTCAACGTCCTTCTCATTGGCAGCGGTGGGCGAGAGCACGCGCTAGCTTGGAAGCTCTCCCAGTCACCGCTCGTGCGCAAGATTTTCGTCTGCCCAGGAAATGGCGGGACGTCTCTCGAGCCCAAAACTGTAAACGTCGACCTCTCGCCCTCCGACTTCCCCGCACTCGTAGATTTTGCACTTAAGAATGAGGTACGGCACCAACTCCCGTCAAGGAACCCGCGATACAATTTTCCGCGGTCTGTTAGGTCTCTCTCGTCCTCCCGGGTCCGGAACAGCCTCTCGTAGATGGCATCGAGACGCACTTCCGCAAAGGTACAGTGAACTGCTCTTCTGGCGTATGGCTCTGACACCGCGCAAGTCGGAATCCCGGTCTTCGGTCCTTCTGCTTTGGCTGCGCGCATGGAGGGATCCAAGGCCTTTTCGAAGGCGTTCATGGACCGCCACAACATCCCAACCGCCAAATTCAAGGTCTTCCAGGCATCCGAGGTCGATCACGCGATCCAATACGTGCGCAACTGCGGCTTCAAGGTCGTTCTGAAAGCAAGCGGCCTCGCTGCCGGCAAGGGTGTGCTTCTGCCCGAGACCGTCGAGGACGCGATCGCGGGCCTCAAGGAGATCATGGTTGACAATGTCTTTGGATCGGCAGGTCGGCGACCAGCAATCCCATGTGTATATACGTCATTGAGAATTTATCTCTTTTCTCTCAGGCAGCGAGGTCGTTGTCGAGGAGCTCTTGACCGGGCCTGAAGTGTCCGTCCTCGCGTTCGCCGATGGCTACACAATCACTCCTCTGCCTGCCGCGCAGGACCATAAACGCATCGGGGAGGGCGACACTGGACCCAACACGGGTGGTATGGGTGCTTACGCGCCAGCACCGATCGCCACGCCTGAGGTCATGGACCGCATCGTAAAGGAGGTCCTCCAGCCCACAATCAGCGGAATGAGGAAAGAGGGTACGTAACTCCGTCCGCTCGCTGTGAGTCGTGATGCCAAACATGCTCGAGCAGGATTCCCATTCGTGGGCTTGCTATTCACTGGGCTGATGCTTACTGAGGACGGGCCGAAGGTCCTCGAGTATAACGTCAGGTTTGGTGACCCGGAGACGGAGGCTCTCGTCCTGCTGCTCGATCCTTCGACGGACCTCGCGGCCGTTCTTCTCGTAAGCGTTCACCGCCAGTCCCCGGCTACTTACTCACCGGCGCAACGTCATAGGCGTGTGCGGAGCGGCGACTCGACTCCGTGGAAGTCAAGGTCCGCCAAGGGTTCGGCGTGTCCGTCGTTCTTGCTTCCCAGGGATACCCGGGCAGCTACGCCAAGGGAAAGGAGATTACTGTTGGGCAGCTGCCAGCCGGTAAGTTGCACGCCCCGAGTTGTTGCCATAGCGCCATATACTGAGGGATTGTGCAGACGTGGTAGCGTTCCATGCAGGCACCTCCACTGTTGGCGGCAAAACCGTAACGTCCGGTGGCCGGGTCCTCTGCGTCTCCGCTTACGCACCAACACTGCGTGAAGCCCTGGACGCCGCGTATGCGGGTATCTCAAACGTAACGTTCGAGGGCAAGGTCTTCCGACGCGACATCGCCCACCGGTGAGTCTACCGAGCTGCCGTCATATCCGACTATTGACGTGTCTTCGAAGGGCCCTGTCTGCACAGACCGAGTCCCCCAAAGGTTTGACCTATGCGCAGGCAGGTGTGTCAGTCGATGCTGGCAATGCGCTGGTAGAGGCCATCAAGCCCTACGTCCGTGCAACGCGCCGTTCCGGTGCCGATGCTGAGATCGGCGGGTTCGGAGGTGTGTTCGACCTGAAGGCCACCGGGTACAGAGACCCCGTCCTCGTCAGCGGCACGGACGGTGTCGGCACGAAGTTGCGTATTGCGCTGGAAGTGGGCCTGCACGACTTTGTCGGTACGTCCGGAGCCCTGTCCGCCGCTCGACCGCAGAGGCTGATAATTAAACTTGCAGGCGTCGACCTCGTGGCGATGTCCGTGAACGACCTCCTGGTGCAGGGTGCGGAGCCGCTGTACTTCCTCGACTACTTCGCCTGCAGCAAGCTCGACGTCCAGACCGCCTCGCGTGTCATCAAGGGCATCGCGGACGGATGCGTGCAGGCTGGGTGTGCCCTCATCGGCGGGGAGACCGCTGAGATGCCCAGCATGTACCATGGAGGTGCGGCCCTCCCTCCCTCGGGCTACGACCCATTGCTGACGCCCCGACAGATGACTACGACCTTGCTGGCTTCGCCGTCGGCGCCGTGGAGCGCGACCAGATCCTCCCGCAGCGCACCATCGCGCCCGGGGACGTCCTGCTCGGTCTGCCCTCGTCCGGAGTGCACTCGAACGGCTTCTCGCTCGTGCGCAAGGTCGTCGCCCGCTCCGGGCTCTCCTACGCCGACCCCTGCCCCTGGGACGCGTCCATAACCCTCGGCCGCGCGCTGCTCGAGCCGACGCGCATCTACATCAAGAGCGTGCTGCCCGTGGCGCAGGCGGGGCTGCTCAAGGGCATGTCGCACATCACCGGCGGCGGGTTCGTGGAGAACATTCCGCGCGTGCTGCCCGCGGGCCTGGGGTGCTTTATCGATGCATCAACGTGGGAGCTGCCCCCCGTCTTCCGCTTCCTGATGCAGCACGGGGGCGTCGAGCCGCTCGAGATGGCGCGGACGTTCAACAACGGCTTGGGCATGGTCCTCGTGGTCGCCCCGGACGCGGTCCCCCATGCGGTCGAAGCGCTGCAGAGCGCGGGCGAGAAGAACGTGTTCCGGATCGGAGAGGTCACTGCCCAGCCCGGCGTCGAGATGCGCAATCTGAGCGCGTGGAGTTAGACGGGGCAGATCTTCTTGCAGAGGTTCCAAAAGCGTGGGTCAGCTGCACCAGATGTCGGGGCCATAGGGTTCTGGCGGAGCAGTGCGCGGTGCAAAAAAGGTTTTTGGTTTGTGACTGTATCGATATTAGTAGAGCTAGCGAGAGCATCGTCTGGGGACGTCAACAGCCAATGTGTAAGGTACTTGGCGCGAGAAGTATAGCTACGACATAGAGTGATGCTACGATAGGCAGACCGGTGTCAAATACTACGTGCTTTTGTGCATGGGACAACATGAAGAACGTGAACGAAGCGATAAACAAGACAACGACGTGTGGCATCTAGATATATGGATGAGGAGGACACGGTGTACTGCAAGAATGGGTGGATGGATGGATGATAGATAGTGTGTACGCAGGGGGCGGAGTGGTGGGTCCGGATGCATATGATAGTATCGTGACAGCTGTAGGATCGAGTCCTCACGCTATGTATGGACAAGCAAGAGAGCCGGAGAGAATACAGAATACACTAGAGCCCGATGAGAGACGGGAAAACAATCGAGAGATCGAGAGGCAGAACCACAGCGTACAGCACGAGCCGAGGACAGCATAGTCCATTTTAGGCGGAGACAGACACCTCCTTCGGGGTGTCGGGGACAGCGGTAGCCGCAGCGGCGAAAGAGAGAGGGAGCTTGCTGACGGGCTGCTCAGGGACGACCCCATTGACCTCCGACTGAACGTTCATGTAAAATTTCAGATCAGGGGCCTGCATGATCATCGAATCACGCACCTTTGGCGCCGGTGCTGACACAAGCTGGTCAGGAGTGTTGCCTCGAGTCTGCGTCTCCTTACGTGGGGGCGCAGGAGCCTGAAGAACCTGCGCAGCGGTGGGCCCAGAGTACCCCGGGGTTGTCGCACCATTCGAACTGGCGCGCGAAGAGGGCACTGCGCCTCCGAGGACAGGGAACTCGTCAGCGTTGGGAACGCGCTGGGTCTTCACGGGGCCGAACCGCCTGTCCTGGCGAGGACCATTGGCGAAGCCGTTCGGCTTGAACGGCATACGGCCTTTCTGACCAGGCTCCGCCGAATGCGAGCGGCTGGAATCCGTCGTACTCGTACCAGTCCCATTGCGAGGGGCCGCCGGAACCTTTCACTGCGTGTTAACCTCGATTCCCGAACCTCAAAAGGGATGTGGGACATACTTCCTGCGTCGTTAGAGCGGCAAACTTCTCCTCAAGCGTGGCCATCCCATTGGCGTGGAAGGGAGGGCGTGGCCTGTGGCCTCCCCGCACGGAAAAATGCGACGGCTGGTGGTTGCCCGGTGCATCGGGAAGTACATGGGGGAAGCGGCAATCGTCGCTGAGGAGCAAACATAAGCGCCGACGAACTGCTAACGGACGCTTGGATAACGTACCCGTTCCTGCAACGCCCTGACGGGAAGAACAGGCATGGAGGCTTGCCTCCACGACCGCCGAACGAGGGCCTGCGAGGGCCGCCCCGGCGGTGATGGTGCATTTCCCTGGGTATCGGACCGGGACCGTAGCCGTCCGCCTGCGGGTGCCCATGCACGGGCGACTTCGGGGAAATGACATCCCCAACTTCGCCGTTCGGCTGCATGGGCGGCGGCGCATACTGCGGGTGCATGACGTACGGAGGCACGACGCCATGCCCGTTGGGAGAGAGCGGGGTGTACATCGCTTGCGGGGGAGGCGACTGCGCGGACGTCGGGCTGGTCTGGAGAGGCGGGAGGGCAGGAACAGAGACGGGAATCGGTACGGGTGCAGGGTGGCCGTATGTCGGAGATACGGGCGAGACTACGCCGTACGGGATGTGTGGCTGGCCAGCCGCGGGACTGAAGGGCCCTTGTACGGGCGACAACACCTCCGAACCTGACCTTGCGTGCGCCATCGGGGGTGGTGACATGACATGTGCACCGTTGGGAGAAGCTCCGTACGAGCCAGGCGGGACGGGGTAGTAGGTAGGCGGGTACGGCGCGGTGTTCATGGGGTCGTAAGGAGCGTATTGGGTAGGCGGAGGTGGCCCTTGCATGTACGGGCTCTGTGGATGAGCAAACATACACGATGCGCCGTAGCGGCAAGCAGGGTAGTATCGGCAGGGGATCATGCGAGCTATGTCCGGAGGAGGAAGGTTTCCCAGTCCAGAAGGGTTTTGGTCGGTCGGCATATGGGGAGGAGGAGCATAGTAAGGCACTGTACCGTCAGGCATCATGGGTGGAGGTACAGGCATCGGAGGGTAGTAGTAGGCCGCGGGCGGGGGAGGGTAGTACCCGTTCGTGGCCGGGTCGACGTGGTTGACGTCTACGGGTTGCTCCTGGGCGTACGCACCGTCCGCTTGCGGCGCAGGGTGCTGTCCCATCTTGCCCTTCGCTGCAGAGATCAATCCCAGGACGACTGGGTCCGAGGTGTAGGACTCCGGAGGACCCTGGCTGGACGCGTTCGTGGGATCGGCTCCTGCGGAATTAATCACGGGATTAATCTGAGCGCACACGGACTGGATGCATAAAAGGCCAGCCACGTACCCTTGTCGAGCAGGATACGTACGACCTCTACGTGTCCGTTCTTCACAGCCTCGATGAGGGGAGTAACGCCGGTATGATCTTGTGACGAGACGTGTCAAGTGAATACGCAGATCGCGGACGCGGACGCGCGCAGAAAATTCGGAACACAAAGGCAGCAACTCACCCTTGACCTCGATGTCAACCGGGGATGTCTCCTTCAAAAGTTCGACTATGATCTCGAGATTACCCTCGGAGCAAGCCTTCCAGAGCGGGGAGACCATAGTGTGCAGTCGCGCGTTCGAGCGAGTGGGGTCGTCGGGGACGGCAGGGAGGGGCAGGGAGACGAGGAGGGACGTATGGCAAAGAGCAGAGAGGAAAAGAGACGAGGCTGGATCGCTACAAGAATTTTGAACGCGGACGGGGGCGCGGCGAGGAGCAGCCACATCTGCCTCTGCGCTCAATCGGAAAAAATTGGATTAGATAATCGCCTCTGATTATCGGGCCGGATATGGAAGGCGTCGTCGGCCCATGCCGACTCGCCGCTCATCTGATCCTCCGGGCCAGCCAACCGCCTCCCGTCCATTTTCCGCGCCCTGGCCTCCGTCATGCCTGATGCGTTCTCCTCGTCTTCACGCGCGGTGCATTACGTGCGGCGGGGATTGCAGCTGCGATGTAGAACGACGCCGCATTATTACTATGTACTACTAGCTAGATCTACAGTACGTCTAACACCGAAGTTAACCACTACTGCAGTCCAAGCTTCCCCAGCAGCATTTTCGCCGGCTTCCCGCTCTCGACCGACAGATCCAGCTCTCCCATCGGAGGCAGAGAGAGCAACTCGTTCGCGCGTTCCGCCGCGTCCCGACCTATTGATTCTGTCAGAACGATCATGCACTCATGGGCCCAGTGGAGTCAGTTTCGTACCTTCATACAGCACGTCATAAATCTGCCCAGACGTCAACACAAGCTTACAGCGCGCGGTCATGTTACTCACCCCTGATGCTATCGGCGCAGCTACGCCCAACTCGTCCACAATGGCTTTCATGCCCTTCGCCGTTGTCACACCCTCGGCGACGCTGCCAAGCGTCTTGATGATGTGGTCGAGCTGCTCGCCTTTACCGAGCCGGTAGCCCACGGTGTAGTTGCGACTTGTCGACGAGCTGCACGTCAGGAACAGGTCACCGACACCCGCAAGGGTCAAGAACGTCAGCGGGGACGCGCCATACGCCGTCCCCACTCTTGTCATCTCCGCCAGACTCCTCGTAATGAGCACTGCGATCGAAGGTGAGCTGGAATCAAGGATTGAAATGGACGCAGATACGCACTCGCCCTGGTGTTGTTCTCGAAACCGAGACCAGCCGCCATGCCAGCCGCAATGGCGTACACGTTCTTCAGTGCACCCGCGAGCTCCACGCCAATAGGATCGTCACCGGTGTAGCTTAGACATGGGGTTGGCGCGAAAGGGAATCACTGATGAGTTACGACTACTCACCAACGGAACCACGGTTGGTGGAACAGGTCCGAAGCCTGTTGTGCATGTTCCTTCGACAACGAGACGACCGATACCGAGGTAGGTTGCCTCTTGACAACTGATGACCGATGAGTAGTTGCAGGGTCAGAGGGGTGTATACACCTACTTTCTTTCGCGAAGGACGGGCCCGACTAAGGAGGTGCGTTCAATGTGCTGAAGCACGGACGTGCTAAGCTGCTCACGAGGAAAGTAGCGATCTTCGCAATATCTGGACCACATGTGTCCGCGATGATCTCAAGCGTAAGAGCGCGGGTCTTGATCTCTATTCCCTTGTTGACGAAGATCAACAAGGGAACCTTTCCGCCCTCCAGAGTCGTCTTCAGTGCGGTCAATGTCTCCCTATGATAGCCGTTAATTGAAAGCGTCCGTGATGTCTCCCGTCGGAGGCAATAGCGAGGAACCATCCCATCCCAAACTGATGCCACGACGAGAGTCGCTATTCCCAGACTCGCGGAGCGACTGTATGTCGCGCGGCGAAGCCCTGGTCACCAGACGGGAGTCTCTGCATGAGTCCGTTGTCCCTCTCGTTTCTTCGCATCGTATATCCTTTCATTTCCAGACCAATACCCGACCTCTACCATCCTCGGAGCGTCGATCGGGAGTATCTTCGCGTGTACCAATGTGATCAAACGGACGAGACTTACCTCACGCCTTCTGTCGGTATAGCAAAGAGGAGCACGTCCATGCTCTGCACCAATTCCGCCGAGGGGAACTCCGGCCCTACAGCAGTGATTGATTCCGCAAAATCATGGTCCTGAAGGACCTCCGGGTTCTTGTGGTATTTGTTGAAGTGCTCGACGAGATCGGCCGAGCGCGACCACATGTACACAATGTGGGAAGAGTCCGCAAGGTGGTCGGCAAGACAGCTGCCAAAGTTACCGGCTCCGAAGACGAGCACCTTGGACTTCTTCCCGCGCTGCTGGTGAGGGAGCATGCTGAAGCCTGTGGGAGCAGCGACACGAGTCCTGAAGCGTACACAGAGCAGGGGCGGACGTGCGGGGAGCGGTCTACGAGCAGAGCAGCGGAGGGTCGCGAGGAGAGCAGAGGAGAGTCGGAGCATACGGCACGCACGCGTTGGGTGGCCAAAGAAGGCAACTGATGTACGTCCGCACGCGCGGGGCACGCTGCTGGACTTTCGCGAGCTTCCGTGCGCAGGAGGAGGACTGCAGCGCGACAGTCACAGAACGCGTCGAGGACATGGCCGTGACCGGGCACAGTCTGAGCATCCGTGTCGCGACTGGAGAGGGACGGGACACGTGGGAAGACGATCTGCGCGCCAACGTTGCGTGCACCGCTCACGCTCGCTGGGGCTGAGCTCGTTCTCTCCAACCGCCAACTGGCGAAGTCGCCCGTCTAATCTGCGCTACCTATTCTCCTCGTCACTCGTTCATCTCGCTGCCCACATCTATCCGTACTCTAGTCCCAACACATAACAATGCCCGTCCAGGACCGCACAAACGAGTTCCGCGCATGTGTAGACTCCATACGCAACCGGTCCTCTTTCCCCGCGAGAGGTGCAGAGCAGAAGCAGCGGCTGCTACAGACCAATGGCAAAGCCGGAGGAAGCAAGTCCGAGTTCACGAGGATGGCGTCTGCTATTGGGAAGGATATCAGTTCTACCACGGTGAAGCTGGGGAAGTTGGCACAACGTGAGTATCCTCGTCCTCCTGTTGCTGCTGCGTGCTCATAGTGTTCTAGTGGCGAAGCGGAAAACATTGTTTGATGATAGGCCAGTGGAGATCAGCGTGCGTAACTAGCAGCTACTTCCTCATGAACCCAACTCCGAACAATGTTCACCTCCTTAGGAGCTCACCTATATCATCAAACAAGACATTGCCAGTATCAACAAGCAGATTGCTCAGCTGCAAGCGTATGTCAAGGAGCGCAAGGCACAGAGCGCCAAGTCACCGGAGGGCAAGCAGCTGGAGGAGCACAACCATAACGTCGTCATGTTGCTGCAGAGCAAGCTCGCGGACACTAGCATGACATTCAAGGATGTGCTGGAAATTCGGACACAGGTGCGTCAGTAGCCCATACTTCGTTTGCTTCTTGCTGAGCTCCTCGCAGAACATGAAGGAGTCCAAGGACCGCACGGAGCAGTTCATGCACTCCACGTCATCAGCTGCTAGCCAGGCTCCGCCCAGTAAGTCGTCCACGTACTCCATGTCTCGCGCATGTCCTGATAGCCCCGCAAGGTTCGCTATTGTACGGCAACTCCCAGCGCCATGACCCAATGGGCGATGGGACTACCTTCGGCGCGTCTCGGTTCGACTCAAAGGGCAAGGGGCGCGCCACGCCACAGAACGGGGATATCCTTGCGCTCGACCTCGGCGCGGCGGAGGAGGGTTCGGCCGCACACAACGGCGATGCGTTCATGCAGATGCAGCTGGTGGAGCAGCAGGTGCGCAGGCTCTTCCCACTTTACGGGTGCGCGATACTGACCTGGCCTCGCACTGCCTACAGGATAGCTACATCCAGACTCGTTCCACAGCCATCGAATCTATCGAGTCGACCATTGCGGAGCTCGGTCAGATCTTCACACAGCTCGCGCAGATGGTCGCGGAGCAGCGGGAAACCGTGCAGCGCATCGACGCCGATACCGTCGACATTGCATCGAACGTCAGCGGCGCGCAACGAGAACTGCTGAAGTACTACGCCAGCATCTCGAGCAACCGCTGGCTCATGTTGAAGGTGTTCGGCGTGCTCATAGTCTTCGTAAGTCATCCTCTTGCTCCTGGTACCCACCCAAGGCTCATCAACCCGCTCGCAGTTCCTCGTCTTCATCCTAGTCTCATGATTTCGGCTGGCCCGCCCTATGTTTACGCTCGGTTGTTAGGATTATGGACTTTTAGGATTAGAGCATCTGATATATCCTCGACACATGCAGAAACCGAACTCGGACAGGTCTGACCCCGCGGGCCTAACCTACAGGTATAGCGTTGACACCAGTGCCCAGCGCTCTTGGCGGCCGGTTCTTCCCCTTTTTGCTGCCTCTCTTCTTCGCAGCCGCCGCACCCTCTTCATCGCCCGTCTCCGGTACTGACCATGTTCGCTGCTTCAGCGGCACCAGCTCCACGCCCGAGGTCGCAGAGTAGCGTTGTGGTCGCTCCAGCTGCACGTCCTGTCCCGCACCGCCAGCACCTTTTCCTCCCGTCTTCTTCCCCGATGCGCCCTTCAACACCTGCTTCGTCTTGCGAGACGGGTCAGAGATACAAGCGCAAAGTCCGGCAAGTCACAGACGTACCCGCTGCTCGTGAAGCTCCTTGTTGCGCTTCTTGACCTTCTCCAAACGTGTCTCGCTCTTTCCGCCGCCTCCTGCTGTGAGCTCCACGTTTATCTTCCGTCCCTCCAGATCCGATTGGTGTAGCTTGAGGCCCTGCTGGAGCGCATTCCTATGTGAGAACTCGACGAACGCGAACCCTTTTGACTTGGCGGTAGGTCTCGACGTCGCAGAGGGCTTTGGGGTCATGAGTCGTACAGTTGGTGGGGGATCTGCAGCGAGCTGAGCGCGAGGGCAAGGAATGAGGAGCGCGAGGATGCACATACCACACTTCGCAAAGTGCTTCTCGACCGCCTCCTTCGTCGTAGTGTACTTCAGATTGCCTGCGGGGCATGAGACCGTGTGCGCAGGGCGCGAGAGACACAAAGCGCAACTCACCGACGAACAGGATATATCGCTGCTTCGACGACGCCTTCTCCTTCTTACCCCCGCCCTCCTCCGCCTGCTCCTCGCCGTCCACCGCTACCCCAGCACCGTCCACACCCTTGCGCTTCTTCTTCGCCTGCTTCTGCTGCTGCTGCTGCTGCGCGCCGCCTTCTTTCCCCTCAGCAGCCCCAGCCCCCGCCGCATGCGCAGCCGTATCCGCACCCTCGTCCTCTGCCCCGCGTTTCCGCTTCTTGCCCTTGCCCTTCTCACCGCCGTCGCCCACACCGCCCGCATCCTGCGCACCTCCCTTCTGCACACCCGCTTTGCGTCCCGCCGGAGCTTCCACAGGCGCAGCGTCCGCGTCCAGCCCAGCCTCAGCAAGATCCTGGTTCTCCGCGACAGGAACGTCGTTGTCCAGCTCATCGAAGCTCGTCGCCTTGCCCTTGCCCTTGCCGCCTTTGCGTTCCCGGAATGCGAGCGCCTTCTTCTGCTTCTTCGTGAGTTTCTGAGCGGACGAGCTCATACTGGCGGGCGCGCTGAGTGCGTTGATGTATATGGGGCGGTCCTCGAGGTATTGTGGCAGAGATTAGTGACGAGAGTGGGGTGCGGAGACGAGTCCAGGCAGAGAAGGAGAAGTGATCGGAGGAGCAAAACTTGCTCCGCCACAAAGACGTCGCATACACGCGGTGCACGTGATCTCATCATTAGGAGGCGCGGTGCGCGTGTAATGACTCTGAGTGCAAGAGAGAGCAACTACTAGTACGTAGCGTAGAAAACACGTCGAGGATGCAATGCGAGAGCAGATGTGCAAGGTTCCAGATACAGTCACAACAGAATAGTACACGTCTAGTCTACGTCTCCCCCACACCAATGTATCTTGCGGCAAGCGTACCATGCGGAGGCAACGCGGTAAGGGAACAGTGGCATAGCCCGAGGAAATGTGATGGCCTGGGTAGTTCAGGGTTCCTTGATCACGACGTCGTATTTCTCCCCCTTGATCACGCCACCACGCATCGAGGATTTCACGTTGTAGATGAACTGCTCGCGGTTGCGCTTGAGCTCCTCGGCCGCCTCTGTGTGGCGACGTCATGAGCCACACATACTTACATACATGATCGGGGGACTCACCCTTGTTCAGCGGATCATCTGCGTTTGGCTCGAGGAAGAGATATTGTAGGCCGACCATGACCGAGTTCAGGTTCAGCACTGGCTTCCAGTCCTCTCGGAGAATGTTCAAGCAGACGTTACCAGCCAGGTCAACGTTCGGGTGGTAGATCTGTGGCGCAGACGTTCCAGAGTATTAAAGAGACCCTCACCAATTCGTGCAAAGACGATACGCACCTTGTGCTCGCACTTGACCTTTGGAGGTTCATGGGGGTAGTTGGCATTGATCTTGAACGTGAACAGGAATGAGCCACCCTTGTACATACCTTGACGGAATGTAAGAATATGCAGAACCGAGGGGGCTTCAGTCGTCATACGCACCCTCATCGGGGGTAATGGTAAGGGTGAAGTTGAGGAGATCGGCGGGATCTGGGAAGTTAGTCACCATTGTTGATGGCAGGTCCAGCTCGGTGAGATCTGCACGCATAGAGGGGATTCATCTTCAGCCGTAGTCTAGGGCAATCAGTACGGGGAGGCGCACCTTTCTGCACGCGAATCTGAGCGGCACTCGTCTTGGGTTTCTTCTTGGCCGCCTGGTCCTCATTCTTCTTCATACTCCAGATCTGACAGGACGTCGTAAGACATCCGAGGTTCACCACTCTGTGCGCGTACCTTGATCATCTTGGCGGGTCGTCGAGGGTCGTAGTTTGTGTGACGGGGTGGCTGGTATAAACGCGGCGCGTGCAAGGGTTAGTCAAGGTCAATAGGCGCTCATTACCCTTCGCCTTTATTAGGGTCACGTGAGCCGTTCTTTCAAGTAGTTCCCGATATGGCAAGTGTCGATCAATCCGAGTTCCTCTCACCGTCCACCACTCGCGTCCGAGGCTTTTGTCTTGTCTTCTAACCAGAACGCATACATTGCCCATACATAACCATCTCTGCGACGGATAATTATGTCAGATGTCGTCCTTCCCATCGTCGACCTCGACGTTTTCCTCTCCAACCCAGAGTCCGAGGCATCTGTGAACGAGTGCAAGAAGGTTCGGTACATCCACCCCTCAAGGTTTGCTTGAATGTTAAAAGCTTCTGGTGCCTCACAGGCGGCGGACGCTCTTATTGCATATGGCGCTCTTCTGTTGCACGACTCGCGTGTCTCCGAGGAGGACAACAGCACTTTCCTTGACCTAATCGAAGACTACTTCGCACAACCAGAAGAGTTGCTGAAGAAAGACGAACGTCCGGAGCTTGGTTATCAGGCAAGGAACACTTCACTGGCTTGCTAAAATGTGCCACTGACTTACGGCATACCGTCAGGTTGGCGTGACGCTGGAGAACACGGAGAAGCCCAAGTGCGCCGCGGATGAGCCTTGTCTGAAGGTCATCGCTCGCTTGGACCCGGCTGAGCGTCCGCTGGACATCACCGCTCACTCCCCAGATCCCAAATGCCGCTTCTTCTGGAAGATGAGCGAGAAGCCTCCTTACGAGACGAAATTCCCCGGACTGAACGCGCCCAATGTGGTTCCTCAAGCTGATGACATCCGTAAACGTTGGACCCCGGTCATGGAAAAGTGGGGCACTTCCATGAAGACTGCGTAAGGACCACTTGGAGGAGATTGCCTCAGACCGTTCTGACAGGTCTTCCTCAGTGTCGAGAACCTCGCCGAGATGGCTGCAGTCGGCCTTGGCCTCCCTCGGGAAACGTTCCGAGAGGCCGGCAGATACGGGTAAGTCCTTCAAGTCTTGTACGTTGCCCGGTCACATCTGGGTCATACTCACGTTTATTGTCATCACAGCCCGCACCTTCTCGCCCCGACGGCTTCCGATCTCGTCAAATATGGCGAGAAGGACACAATCCTCGCCGGCTTCCACACTGATCTGAACTTCCTGACCATCCACGGCCGATCACGCTATCCCGGCCTAAACATCTGGGCTCGCAACACCGGGAAGCGCATCCCCGTCAAGTTCCCTCCCACCGGTCGATACCTTTTAGTGCAGGCCGGCAAGCAACTCGAGCATCTCAGCGGAGGTCTCATTAAAGCCGGATTCCACGAGGTCGTTGTAAACGACGCGACTCTGCAGGTGCGTGAAGTTGCCTTCGAGAGAGCGAAGTCGGGCTTGTAAGAGAGAGCACTTACGGTGGTTCCCTGTAATGCAGGCCATCGAACGTCGGAAGGCCGAGAATCCCGACCGCCCGCTCATCCGGATCTCCTCGACATTCTTCTGGCACTTGTCATCCGACTATGATCTCGCCCCTCTTCCTGAGTTGCAGCAGCGCGCGCGTGCGCTCAGGGCGAATACGATCAATCTTGGCAAAGTCGACCTTGACGAGGAGACGGTGTACGAGCCCATGAAAGTCGGCCAGCAGGTCCAAAAGTACGTGACCATGAACATAAGCAGCAAATGAAGTGCTTTGTGCTAATGACCCCACCAGCGAATTGCGTCACATCGCGCTGATGGCTTGATTTTGGAGCATGCTCGCAGGGAATCATCGTAGTCGATTTGCTCTTGGGGTACCGTGTGCTTGTACAACTACTGCTCAGATGTATGTTTAACAAATGGATGTATTGAATGCAAGTGAGCCGCATCCTGGTGAAGGACGCGGCGGTCAGTGAACGCGCGAAGCTACAGCGTGTCGTACGTAGAGGTACATTGATGGGAGTTGAACCCAAAGTATGATACAGTAAGTTCCGAAGTCGACGTGATGAAGCCGACACAGCAGTGGTGTTCTATCATTACCTCGACAGGCCAGAGTGATGTAAGTAGATGCAAGGAGAAGTATAACTAGTGAGTGGTAAGGGGTATAACTCGTTGAGGAGTGATATTAAGCCGATCTGAGGTCGCCAAATGCCCGCAGGACGCTCTCGACCTTCGTGATCATCTCTTCCCATTCCGCGACAGGATCTGAAAGCGCCGTTATGGCACCCCCAGCACCGAGAGTCCACTCGTCCGTGAGTGATTGGGTAGCGTTGTGCTTGAAGTGAGGAACAGCACCGTTGAAGGCGCCATCCTCGTGGAAGATACAAGGCGGTGCCCCATATTCGTCCACAAAAACATCGTTCGTGGTTCCTTTATGGCCAGAAGTGCCGTTAAGATGTGTCCCGTTCGTTCGTCTGTTTGTAGTACCTCCGCGATCCAAGTGCCCCCCGACGCCAGTTCCGTTGACAGGTGCCCCTTTCGAGACACCGGTTGAATGGTGGACACCGTTTGATGGTGTAACAGGTGGAGGAGTAACAGTGGGCTCGTCGTGCTTGAAGCAGCTACGGATGATGACGGCCCAGTCGCCCCCGCCTCCAACGTCGGCGTATCCGACCACGCCTGAGTAGATACCCCGCTCAGCGCCTTCAAGCTGGCGGAGGATCTCCACGCTGCGTTTCTTGGGGGCGCCAGTCATACTACCTGATAAAAACAGATCATGAGCATCATGGAGGGAGAGGGGCAACTACGGAGGTGAAACAAACCGACACTGACCGGGTGGCAAACTCGCCCTCAGAACCTCCCACCCAAGATCCGCATGCGCCTTCTCGCAGACCGACTTATCCGGCCGACCCTCGATGACGCTCACGAGCTGCCACACAGTCTCGTACTCCTCGACCTTGCAGAACTGCTTGACGTGTACGTCCTCCCCTACGACGCTATGCAGATCGTGCCGGATGAGATCCACGATCATCAAGTTCTCCGCGACCTCCTTCGTGCTCCCCGCGAGCATCTCCTCGGCCACAGCACGCGTGATGCCCGGAGCCTTCCGTACCGTGCCCTTGATTGGGCGCAGCTGGCACACTCCATCAGGCGGGCGAGCGTATGAGACGAAGCGCTCGGGAGACGAGGAGAGGAGAGTAGATGGATGCAGGCGAATGTAACCGGAATGCGGGGCGGGGTTGCGCGAACGCAGGATCTTGTAGAGCTCCCAAGAAGAGGATGTACCTCGGGCAACCGCCGTCGCGGCTTTCGGGGCGACAACGCGAGTCGGAGCGGTGACGCAGAGCTCGTAGGAGTCCCCGGAGTATAACCACTCCTTCGCGGCGACGATCTTGTCGATGTAAGAGGTACGGTCGGGTAGAGTGATCGCGGACGCTGGACCGGTACCCTTGGTCTCGGAGGGCTTGGTAGGAGGCCGCGCTGACCGGTCCGTAGCTGGGCTGGAGAACGTCTGCAATTTGCGCACTATTTCCTCAAGCCATTCATCGTCGTCGGGGAGGATACTCTGGACATGAGCAACACTGGAGTGCAGATCCAGCACAATGCTCCGTGCCACGAATACCAGATTGACGTCGGGGTGTCGGTGCTGTGGATCACGGCGAGGCGGCAAGGGGCTTAACGTCTGCGACCCGAGCTCGTAGCTCAAGTAGCCGACGAGTCCGCCCCAGAACGGGATATCAGGCAGTCCGCTGTGGGCTTTCCTCGTACGCATGAACGCCGTAAGCCACGCCCAAATGTCGAGAGCACCGAGAGGCTCCGAAGTGATGTCGGTACCACGTCGCACTCGCACGGCTGGATCACCGACGGCGTAGGTGATCCTGGGAGATGTGGACGTGAGGCATCCTATGATGGAAAACCGACCGGGAGCTGCGGCGGAGTCGAGCATGACGAAGTCAGTACTGTCATCTTCAACACCGAGCATCTCACAGATGCGGGTGATATTGGGGCTGGGCAGCTGCACGGTCCGGGTCATCACGGGAACCGAGGATGCAACCCCGTGTGCATATGCCTCAGGCCGGACGCTCGGCCAGTCAGGGCCTACCATAGCCTGGAAGACTGGATCCCAAGGGAGAGTTATCCTCCCGTGTTCGGAAGACCACTCGGTTGCAAGCCGCCAGAAGTTCCGCAAGACATCCTCGCCACCGCCATGAGTGCAAACGGACTCCGGGTGATACTGGACGGCCCAGAACGGCTTCGAGTGGTGCTTCAAGCCCATGACGACCTGGCCGTTCTCCTCGCCGTCGTCGGACCACGCAAGCGGGATGATCTCAGGCGCTCCTGAGAGATCGACATGGAGGGAGTGGTAGCGGACCGCTTGCACGCTACCAACGTCCTGGAAGAGGTCAGTGTCGTGGTGATCGATCCGATAGACCTGGCCGTGTTTGACGACGCTAAGTCGCCTGATCTTGGCACCGTGCTCCACAGCAAGACTCTGGAGGCCAAGGCAAACCCCGAAAACAGGGATGAGAAGGTCGTCGGCGACGTGCCAGATGTCTTTGACAACGCCTATGTCGTCCGGTATGTCGGGTGAACCAGGACCTGGACCGATGACCACGGCATCGAAATGTTTGAGTAGTGGGAAAAGAGACGAGGCGGACAAGGTGTCGTTCTTGATGATGTGAACCAGACTATTAGGGATGGCTCGTTTGCACAACGAAGCAAGGCTAAGGCCAGGATGTCAGTAGAATTCTGTCTGCTGAAGTAGAAAGGCAATCGCACTTGTAAGTAAAGGAGTCGTACGAGTCTATGAGGAGGATGCGGGGTTTGATAGTCATGTTGGGGATGGGAAATCCTGGGGCAGGAGGACGTGTCGCGAGATGCGGGGACTACAGAGCATTGAAACAAAGGGCAATAAGTTAGGTAATTTTCGTGAGCGATGCAGACATTCTCCACGGGCAGATGGGCAGGAACTGGAAGAGGACAAAGCGGCTTCAAGTTGGCGGGCGGAAAAAGGAGACGCGACAGTCACAGTCAGGTGCTACGATGTCACGCGAGAGACGCGCAAGGGACAGCTGGGCGGCTGCACGTCCTCTTGTCCTGACTCCCTCATCGGAGCTCTTCTGCTGCTGAGTACTCGACTCTGCGCCGTCGTAGGTCGCTGCGATGGAGAACGTAGCTGCGACGCAGTCAGCCTTTCAGCAAGTACGTGTCACCGCCATCTATGATCAGCCGGGCTGCCTATTCACGGCGTTCTCAGCTCAAATCCAGCTGCGTACCTCTCCTCGCGAACTCCCTCCTCACCCCCACCTCCATCCCTGCTGTCTCAAAACTGCTCTCGGACCTCCACAATACTCTTGCCCAGCTTCAAGCGAGCGGTCATGCCTTCGCGCCAGCCACCATCTCATACGTCTTCTTCCCTCTGTCCTCCCTCCTTCGTCGTAATGACTTGTCGTCTATCCCGGATCGAATCCTTGAGAAGATCCTCAACATCCTTGCACTGCTATCCGAGCCGTGGTGGTGGGACATGGATGTCGTTGCATGGGAGCAGGTTTTCATGATCTGCAGCGCCATACTAGGTGGTATCGACCGCAAGGGAAAGGGAAAGGAGAGAGACGAGGAGACAAAGGTAGCGGCTGCCAACTGTCTCTGGAGCCTTCTCCACGATCGCATGCCTAACGAAGACCCCTCAATCCCTGTGAACCGCGACCGTGCGCGTGCGATCTTCGAAAGGTTTCAGAGGCATGCACAAACCGCCAAGTTTCTGCCAGTTCTCGGTCAAACCTTGAACGCCCTCATGGTCACCGCTGAGTCGCCTCACTTGCCGCTTCAGCGCGTGTCGCTGCAAGTTCTTGCAACTATGATGAAAGACTATCTTCCAGACGCTTTCGTACCGTCAGTGCTTCCTGGCACGATCAGCAGCATGAGCAAGGTCGCTCTGGGCGCAGGCTCACAGCGAGGGTGGGCAAACGGCGACATAGTCGCTGCCGCGCTACTTGTCATGCAGTACGCTATCATACGGGCCGTTGGCGACGATATCTGCGTACACGAGGGTGTAGTGCGGAGCGTAGACCATCTAGAAGACCTCTTAGGCAGTGGATCCACTGGGTCTGAGCCATCAGGCGTGCATTCACGCTCTCCATACTCGACTCAGCGCACAGAGTCATGGCTCAAGGGGACAGCATCGCAGCTCCATATTGCTCTGAATGCTCTATCGCCGCTGGTAAAGCACCAGACACCCACCGCTCTCATTGGTCTAGCCACTTTTGCGGCGTCGATTCTGTCCGCGACCACGCTTACCGTGCCACAATCCCAACCGCTCCTCCTCTCTTTCCTCCTCTCTCTTCAAGCATCCCCCTTCGAAAGAGTATCGGCTCAAGCCGACACGTCTCTGAGGCAAATCCTCACATCCACATCAAGCTCGCGACATCACATCCTCCAGGTGCTTTTACAGATCTCCCGAGATAGCCTCGCTGCTCTGCCGCGTCTACTCCTTTCACACGCGGACTCCAAGGTCGAGCATGTTGCCACTATGCTCGCGGCTGTCTGCCGCCTCGCAACTCCCCGACGCGATTCCTCACTTCCCCCGATCTCTGCAATTTCATCGGGCGTAGGGAAGCTGCTTGGACCACATGGTGGAGTGGAGAAGTGGGGTTGGAGTCTCCTTTCCACGCTCGAGTTCACAAACCCTCCGGTAATCGTTACGCAGATGTCCGCTGCGCAGCTATTCCTTGAGAACAATTCCTCTGCCGCTCATGTAGTGCCGTTCCCGGAGCTGACCTTCCGCCATGTCAGCTCGCAGTCGGCTCGCCAGGCGCTAGAAGAGATGTTTCGTGCTCTGGGAGCCACCGCAGGCGAGGAGTCCCTGTTCACCATCGAGTGGTTTGTGGACGTCGGACAGAGTGGCAGGGGCAGAAGGGCGGTCGCCGCCCTCTGGTGTGCCTGCAGGTTGCTCGAAGGCGCCGGGCGGGTGTCATTCGACCCCTCCTCTTCTCCCACGTCTGTGATAAACCGAGGAAGGAGATTGGAGAAGGTTGCCAGAGACATTGCACGACGAATCGCGGAGACATGGGACACCTGGGAGGACGAAGAACTTCCTCATGACGCGCAACCAACCAGCTCGACCGACGAGAACACCCTCATCGAGCATGTACAAGGACTGGTGACTATCCGCGGAGTACCAGGGACAGAGCAGACTGCCCCATCCTCTAACCCCCATTCCGCGGTCCAGCCCATACTTCACCGCGCCCTCTCCTTGCAACTCCTCGCCATCACAGCAGGCATCCTGGAGTCCCGCTTCCTCCCGCTACTTCTCCACGTTCTATATCCCGTACTTCACGGCATTGTGTCCGATACATCCATCGTGTCCGCCTCTGCCCTTGCAGCGCTCAACTTCATCACGACGAGCACATCGTACGCGACTCCAGCCAACCTCCTCCTATCGAACTTCGACTACGCCCTCGACTCTGTCTCGCGGCGTCTAACACGTCGGTGGCTGGACGTCGATGCCACCAAGGTCCTCGCGGTGCTCGTCCGCCTCGTTGGCCGTGATGTGGTGCAGAAGGCAGGGGATGTTGTGGAGGAATGCTTCGACCGGCTCGACGAGTACCATGGATACGAAGTTATCGTCGACGGGCTGGTCGAGGTTCTCGGGGAGGTAGTGAAGGCCATTGAGGAGGACGAAGACAACAGGCTCCCGCAGGAATCACGCACCACATTCCGCGGTCCGCCTGTGGTCGATGATGCCCACCGGCTGGATAGTTTCATGGAATGGTTTAGACACAGACACGACAAGGCGGAGGCGGAGTCGGAGCCGACGAGGGACGCCTCGTATCCCCGCGAGGCATGGGGGAAGAAGGATGAAGACACGGGCGACGGAGACGACGCCCCAGCGCCCAAGTCCGGCCGTGCGCGCCCCGGCGAGGATCCATTTGAAGAAGCCCCGCCGACCCCGACGCAGACACTTACGACGCAGATTGTCTCGCGCTCCGTCTACTTCCTCACGCACGGCTCCCCGACTGTCCGCGCACGAATTCTCCTCCTGCTTGCGCGCTCTGTGCCAGTGCTTCCAGAGTCTGCGTTGCTCCCTTCCATACATCACGCATGGCCCTTCATCCTGAATCGTCTCGCTGACGCAGAGACATTCGTCGTGAGCGCCGCGGCTGCGCTCGTCGCCGCCCTTACTGAGCACGTCGGAGACTTCATGGCTCGGCGAGTCTGGGATGACGTCTGGCCGCGCTTCCGCGAGCTGCTGAAACGGCTCGACCGCGCAGACGCGTCGAGTGCTCTCTCGCGGCGCTCCGGAGGAGGAGGGGTCGGGGTCGGGACGGAGAGTGCGTACACGCACTCGCATAGGCTGTACCGTGCGATCATCACGACCATGACTGCCGCCGTGCGGGGCGTGCAGCCGCAGGACGCGGCGACATGGGAAATCGTGGTGCTGTTCCGGCGGTTCTTGCAGGCGCAGGCGCATGAGGAGCTGCAGGCGTGTGCTCGGGAGCTGTACAGCGCGCTATGCGAGAACAATGAGGATGCGGTGTGGTTGGGGCTGGCAGCAACACTTGGATGGGTGGGAGGCTCGGTGGCGTTTTTGGCGGAGCCGAAGTGGGACATTGAGGGGAACGTCAAGATGATTCTGAAGTGTTGACTGGTCGGATGATCTATGTGCGTGGGTGGGTGTCTGAGGTATACATACAGATATAAGAGGCAGGATCACACGGTGTTGTACCACCAAGAAATGTCACAATCACAATCAGCATATCAAGCTGGCATGGCGTGGCGTCGCAGGATGACACCAGCTTCGGCAAATAACGCGGCTGAGGCATCGTCTCTGTACGCAGACAATGTTGGCAACCGATCACGACGAGAACAAGGGTACTTACACCTTGTAACTCAGGTTATACACAACTTCCTGGACGCCTGTCTGGATGATTTTGATGGTGCACTTCAGACACGGGCATCTGGCGGGGAGACACTCGTAAAGAGTCCGCTTTGCTCGGGAGCGACTGGAACACTCACGTATTGCAGTACAGCACGGAGCCGTCCCCCACCCGCTCCCTTCCCGCCTCGAGTAACGCGTTCTCCTCTGCATGGAGACAGAGGCATTCGTCCGGGGTCTCGCTAGCACTATTGCACCGCGTGCATCCTCCCTCGTTACAGTTCGTGAGCCCCCGCGGGGTGCCGTTGTACCTTGAAACAAAGTCTGCATACAGCGCCAGAAAAAGTTGGCACGGGATCTCTCTCACCCTGTGGACACAACGCGCTTGTGGCGAACAAGAATCGCTCCAACCCGCCGTTTCATGCAATTTGAACGTTGGGATGCGAGAGATGCCAGCTCCATGAAGTACGTGTCCCATCCTGGCCGGAGGCGCTCGGGTTCCAACAGGTTTATTACCTCCAGGTGGTCGTAGAGCCCAGAGACAGTTTCGAACGAGTTCACCACATGGACTGTCGCAATCTCGCTTAGACTGCGGAACGACGTCTTGGTAGCATATTTGAAAGCGATGGTCTGCGGATTGGGTGTGTCTTGGCCGCCACGGCCGTAATAAAATGCGTCGTGCTCCCGGATGAACTCTTCGAGCGAGTGGCTGGCGTCGGACCTGTTGCATACTATCATGAGCGACACGAAGTGGAGATAAGGGGACAGTGGCACACGAACCACTCCAAACTCCGTTTGTATCGCATCAGAAGCGGGGCGTCCACGCTCACGACGAGGACGAAAGGACGTGTCAGAAACTCCGCCAGTGCTTCCTTGGTATCCAAGTCGAGAGTAACAAAGTTTGACCTCCAGTTTTTCGTGATATGCGCCAGAAGCTCCGCCGAAGAACGGAATAGCAAAGGCTGGCACTGTGCTTGCCCGGGCGCTGGAGACGGAAGGCTTGAGGAAATGGGCGATGCCATCGTCAAGAAGGAGACGCGATTGGGGTTAAAATCAACATCGACCATGGATAAGCCGTCGAGATCATCAATTTGGTGTGCTCCTTCGGCATAGTCCGCGTCCGATCCTACTGGGAGTCCATCCTCGTCACCGCTAGGTTCTCTGCGGCCCTGCATATAGCGCCTAGATCAGCGCAAGTCAAACTGAAATGAAACATCATACTAACCTTGTCTGAAGGAGTCTGCAGAATTTTTACCGGTAGAAAGGCCTTGTGCTTAACCAAGTAGTCTCGCAGCGTCGACTTGCCTGCCAAACGTGTCCCGACGATAGCGATGAACATGATCCCGATGATGGCAAAAGGGCACGTCGGAAGATGCGAGGCGAGGAATCAGACACCGTCAGTTCACTTCAGACACTGCGAAAGAATGCTGTCGTTCTCCAATGGAGGAAAATATGTGAGGCCGTGCGTTGAGGAAGAAGCCAAGTTGTGGTTCAGCGATGGCAGTGTCACTTACACGTGGGCGCGTTCGTTCCAGATCGAGATTCATAGTCGGGACTTCCGAAGTTTTCCCGGAGCATCGGGCACGCCGGTTGTCTAGTGCCATATAATGCCATCCTCCTGTCCCAGCGGTCACATTCGACTACTGACACGTCATTCACGTACTGTACAAAGACAAAACAAAACATCTCGTCGAAAACTGTTTCCCCGCGAATATTTGATCATCCTCTTATAGACTGAGTGAGATACAGACAGATACTGTAATCAGTCGCGAGCGTACGATTCTGAGATGTTTTACAGACTTACCAACGACTGAAGCCGCACATACAATCCGAGATATCACGGTACGGATGAGAGCGTCACTTGCTTTGGGATCTTTGGCTTTCGGGCTCTTCTCCGCTCCTTCGCGGCAGCACGTTCTTTCGAGCGCTGCTCCTTCGCAGCCTTCATGTCCTTCGGGGCACTGGTGCGAAGTTGCTTGATGTGTGTAGGAATCAGCCTGGCAGGATTGACCACGGTCATAGGTGCAAGCCATGGTGCTGCAGGCTGAGCGACATCCTGTAGTAGCGATGCCAAAGTGGGAAATTGTGGGGCGGAGTCCTACAGAAGTGCTGTGAGACAGAATGCACCCTCAACTCTGCGCGTATAGGTTTACCTCAATAAGTATCACAGAGACGCGTCTCAAGCCCATGGCTTCTGCGAGCGTGGTCTCGGCGCCTTTGGACATCGGGACCAACCAAGTTCCGTTCGATTGATCTGTCGTCGATGCGACGTGCTTGCCGACCGAGTTGCAGGACGCGACGAGGTGCGGTAGATGTCCGAGGAGGATGGGCGGGTCAACGTCAGCGCGACATGCTATGACGAGACGGGAAGATGTAGCCTTGGGTGGTTCTGAGGTCGCAGGATGCTCGGTACCCGGCAGGATGGTTTGCCGGTGCGACCGCGCCAGAGCTTCCAACCGCTTAGTGACCTCGTTGATACCAATTGACATATGCTGCAGAATGGAGGGCGCGGCGGTAGAGTCGGGTTTTCGTGCATCAACTTCCATGGCCGGAATGCTCGTTGCGTCGGCTGTGACAACTGAGCTCTGCTGCGCGGCTGCTTGGCTAGACTTCGGCTTTTTCGCCGATCCGCCATCGCGAGCACCTCCCGCGCGTCTCCTCTTCCTGCTAGCATGCTCTCTGTCGAGATTGTACTGTGCGACACCTCCGAGCATACCGACGACGCCCGCCAAGATGCTGTTCTGTATATTCACCGGAACGTGAGGCCTGAAGAAGTGTTGTTATAATCAGCACATGATGGTAACACAGAGCGTGTTCGTGTACCATTGCACTCTGAATGGGTTGTCTACAACGCTCTTGAACACAGTTTTACGGTCAGCATCGACACGCGCTTTGGCACGATTTGATTGGCTCGTATGCGCACGAGCAACCTGATCAGACATTGTTGAAGGCTGACAAGGACGTGGCGCTGCGTGAGCGGCGACTTGATGAAGGTGAGTAACAAGTCAATGATGGTGGCAAGCGGCTGAGGCAGGCCCGAAGCGCCGGCACCGCCGCCACTGAGCTGGCACTCCGAACAACCACCTCACAACCAGGTTGAACTTCCTCAGTCCCTAGCCTGTCCCTAGGCACTTACTCATTTATACACTCGCACAGATGCGTTGCCAAGTTACATGTGCCGGGTAGTACGCCGATAGATGCTGCTACTCGCGGCGCTTGCCAGAAAATTGCAGTTATCAATGGCGCAGAATGGCGCGACGTCAACCACTGCGCATCCAGAGAATGGAAGAAGTACAATGTACATGGCTAGCGAGGGTATCTGTCATCGAGCATATTATACCGTAACTGATATCTGGCAAGCAGGATATGGGCGTTCAGCCTCAAAAACACTTGCTACAATCGGAGAAGGTATCTTCCTAGTCCGAATAAAGTCCGAAGCCCTTCGTGCCAGACACAGCATCCAATGCTTCTCTGCCAGTACAAAGCATCATGAGGTACAAACCGTATCTGGCGTGCACCTCGTGCCCGTACAAGTTACGGGAACACTGGACGCGCTCCGATATCCATCGCGATTTCTTTAAAAGCGCAGCGTTCGTGTTGAGACACCTTGTTACGGAACACATTTTATTCTGACATGTCGGCCCATGTCTGGTCGCAGCCACAGCCAGATATTCAGCTGTCCGCTTTCACGCCGGAGCCTTAGGGCCTGGTCGGCTGCACACCCGAATCCCTGGGGATCCCTGCCAAATTCCAGGCGTCCGGGGTCGGCCATGGTGAGTGATCAGCTCGCTCACCCAAAAAAATCCCTGACATGTCTCATTTACTTCCGCTACTCTCGCACGTCGCGTTTCGCGGAAGCAAATGCTCTAGAGAGATCTCTGGGATCCGTGCAGCCGACCAGGCCCTTACCGAATCACCTTCAGTACCGTCCGGCATGATCGGTCGTGTTCACGGGCAGTGCTTGCCTATCTGGAGTTTCGACTCTGCTCTGGCCGACACGAACATTGGACGCCGCCAACTCAGCAAGGTATATATACATGGACAAAAGCAGGCACGCTGCCGCAACGCAAGATCTCACCCGCTACGAAAGTTGCCTCTGCCATCTCCCTCCCCATGGCGTCGTTCTCCGTCTCCACGATTCAGTCTGCTAGGGACATCCCCGCTGCTGTATGGGACGTGTTTCGCGAGAATGCTCAGGCATCTAACGTCATGTATGCTCATGCGGACAATGCCTTCAAGTCCCCGACTCCGGACGGAACTGCGGATTGCTGGGTGGTGGTGTGGGATTTGACTGAGCCGAGTGGGACCTCTGCTGCAATCCTCTTCGTTCTGTCCTGTACCACCGGACCCCTCGGACCCTACCCTATCTTCATCTTTACTCCCCTTCCAGCTGCTTCGCTAGCCAGGGAATTCCTCAGTCCGCGTATCCTCGCAATGGCACGCGCCCTTCGCCTCATGGTTGCCCCCGAGCGGGTTTTCTCGGTGTTCGCCGTCGATGCTCTCGCAGATGCCTTTGCGGCGAGCTGGACGGTGGAGACCGGCATCCAGTTGGACTCCAATCCGGTGTACTACCACGCCAGCTTGATGTGCTGCGACAGGAACACACTCCGGACGCATCCGCCACAAGGCGAGGTGACATTCGCTTCGCGTCTTGCCACGGCAGCCGATGTCAAGAAGGTTTCCCTGCTGTGTCAAGACTTCTCAGCCACTTCGGTCAGTGGCCACACTCTTGACCGCTGGCTGATGTTCTGACCGCCCGGGTATATCAGGAACCATTCGTCCTATCCTGCGAGAAGGCTGCCCGGGAGGCCGAGCTTCTGGTACAGAAGGGGCAGCTCTGGGTGCACGAGTTCCGAAGTTCCGAGGGTGGCCCTGAGATTGCATGCATACTTGCAGTGACTCGCTCTACCGCCAACGTCGCTGGTCTCACGAAGGTGTTCACTGACCCGCGGTGGAGGTCTCGGGGATGCGCTGAACGCTTGACGAGACACGTCTGCCAACAGTGAGTCCGTCAACACAAGTCCGAGACGTGACGCTCATCATGCACTGCTCCAGCCTACTGGATACCAAGGAGACGGTTGTCCTCTACGTGAGCCACGGCAACCCCGCAGCAAAGGTGTACGAACGGGTGGGCTTCGTCGGGTTCGCTTCCGGGATTGATGGTAGGACAGATACTTGGAAGGAACTTGGCTTTGACCTCGCCAAGGTTGATTTAGGGCACTGGTGAAGAGGACATTTCTCTCCCTCCGATACTTACGATCAACGCCTTGACCATCAACGATATGTTACTGTGACAACATACCTAATTTCACTCTACGTACGATTACAGGACATTGGTCCTAATAATTCTGGCTATTGATTACATGTATCTTGTGACACCCGAGCATTTGTTCTGCTTGACAGCTGACTGGATGCCCCGTCGCGGTTACCTCGGGAGACTGCTGAATCGGGACAACATGGACAGTGTACCGCCACCGTGCGGCACCAGAGCGGCTTGCCTTTCGACCATGACTGTCGCTATCACCAATATGCTCTCTCAGTCGACGGCTTCATGGTGTCTCGTAAAGCATTGCCTCTGAGACGGTTCTGGAAACCTCCGTGTCGCGCATACTCAAGAGACCAACTCGGACCCTGCAGCATACATGATACAAGGACTTTGCAAGTACTACAGGCTGCCTGAGGTCTAACACACCGGTGCTTTCCAAGTTCAAGCTCTCGGCAACTGTACAATGAGAAGCAAACCTGCAAGGAGCCTCCAAGGGACGGATGAGCTGGTAAGGCCAGGATGATGCTCCTCGTTCTGGGTCCGATCACAACACTGGCAGCCACTTGGTCAACCTCTCCGCCGGCACGACCCTCCATCTCAAACTGATCGGTTCGTCAGGCTTTCCGTGCACCCGCCAACCTTCTGTTGCTTTTGGCTTAGAATGTCAGAGCCTATAGGTCTTGGGGTCGACGTATCTGGTCGTGATTTGGTATCACCGCGGCACTCTCCTCGGCGGCCGACAATCTCCACCAAAAGACGTTCCCGGGCGGCCGTGCCAGTATCTACGGACGAACTTGCAGGGTGTTTGACGGCTGGTACGTTTAACCGATGTTATGAGGCGCATATGCAACCCTGAGCGATAGCGGGTTTAGTTCGTGTGGACGCGGTTGACACCCGGCGCGCTGCCACCGACGATCATGCTCTGGGTCATGCGTCTACTTCATCTTCTTCCATGTCGGCCACAACAGCAACCTCTGGACACAAGACGGCAACCAACGACAGCGGATTCAGCCGGCACGACTCCCTCTTCAGTTTCGGCGTCTCTTCCTCGCGCAATGCTGCTGAGCTCAAGTCGCTCCTCGGCAACTCCAGCTCGCGATTGAAGCCCGGCGCAACCGTTATCTCCATGCACGACTCCGTCCTGGATAAGCGCGAACGACGGAGGCATGCGGTGTCTCTCGAGCAAGCCAAACACCGTGCTCGTGTAGAGGTCGACATAGTCCTGGAGAGCGACTGCCTCATCGAGGGTGGCTATATGCGCGGTAGCGTCAAGCTTCGTGTCCGCCGGCGTCAGAAGAAGGAGGCTGCTGTGTTACTCGCCGAAGGCAGAGTGCGCGTCATTGGGTTCGAGTGCATACCAGGCGAGAGTGATCGCCACACGTTCTACCAACGCGCAAGCCCTCTCTCCGCGATCACCGACGCATACACCGGAGTCTACGACTCCCCGCCAGACGCAGAAGGATTCTCGAGGGCCATGGAAGGCGTGCACGTTCTGCCGTTCGCCATGCAACTGCCCATTGACGATGCCTTCGGTTCTGCGAAGGGTGCTGCAACGGTACAATCGGGTGTCACCATGCGCTATATCGCCATGATGTAAGTGTCCCCCTCGACATCTCATGGCCTGGTACTGAACAGACGTCAGCTCCGTCAAAGTCAAGGATTCGCAGACGGGTAAACGCTCCATCGCACACTTCTACCGCGACTGCGAAGTATGGCCCCGGATGAACCCGTCAGTCGTCCTCGCGAACGCCCCACGACCTATCCAAGCATCGACGGCCAAGAGTCTCTCTGTCGTTGGCAGCGGCAGCAAATTGAAGCTCACTGCTATGCTTCACCGTATGACCTGGATCGCCGGACAGCGCTGTGCCGTGCGCATCTGGATCGCGAACGAGACAAAAAAGAGTATAAAGAGCGTGACTCTGACGCTCGTACGGACGACGACGCTGTTCAAGCCCAAACCTCAATTGGACCCTGGCGATCGCATGTCCATAGATCCAGATGCCTGCCAGACGGCTACCACTCACAAGGTCGTAGGCGAGGCCTTGCTGGAACGAAGTCACTCTATCGCCAAGGGACACGCTAGCGCTCAAGGCTGGTGGACGGGTGTTCAGCCTGGCCAAGAGGCGCAATTCTCTCATTGGATTGTGATCCCGGTATGTGAATTGGTTACTGGCAATTCGAGCACTTACTCATGCAAGCTCATATCATCCTTTTCTTCCACGTCCGCCGACCTTTACAGCCTGAAGCCTTGTCGGTTGCGCGTTCTCGTCTTGTTGAGGTCGAGTACTCTATCCGTGTCACCGTCAGCGCCGGTGCACTGACCCCGGACGTGCACGTCACGCTTCCCATGCGGATCATCAACTTCCTTTCCGTCGATCCAACCCCCAGCGACCCTTTGGTGTCTTCTGATGGGTCGTACGCTCGCCTGATTCCCTATGAGAGCCATCCAGTGCCAGGCACCCTTTCCCACTGCGACTCTTCGCTGCTTGCCGACCATCCGTCTATTATCTCACAACGCGGCCTGCATTCCGACGTCCCATCGCTGGCCACTGCTACGTGCCACGCCGCGCCATCGTCCCGGTGTCGACATGATGACGCGCCGAATTCAACTGCGAGGGGCACCCGCAGGATCCCGTTGGACACGCCCATGCCTCGTCACGCCGTCGACAAGAAGTGCGAACCAGCTGCGTCCGTCTCGGCCGATCAGGACGAGGACCTCGACGGCGACCTCTCCATGTCTTCCACCGGCACTTCGGAATCAACTTCGAGCATGTTCTCTGCCTCCTCGTCGGCGGTCTCACACGCGTCCTCAAGTGACCAGCGGCATGGACTCGTCGACTCGCCCACGCGCCATCTGGGCAATCTCGAACTCGACGGCGACGCTGACTCGGATGAGGAGATCGATTGCATCATCGGCACGGCGCAGCTCGATTCAGGGCGGTTTCCTGACCCTTCCCCTGGTCGTGGACGCCTAGGGCGCGCTTCGAAGGCGTGCGTGGATGGCGCGGACGTCTGCGCAGAGCAAAGCCAACCGCAGGAGGCTTCGGTGGGCAGTGTTTCCTCGAAGCACAGCAGGTTGCCTGGTGGATCCGTTCGTGGCCCGAGACACATTCGCGAGGGCGCCGCCAGCAGCGACGGTGTCGATGTGCTTGGCCTGGATGAGCCTGTATATGTCCCCGCACATGCAGACAAACCCGAAGACGAGGGGGAAGAGGAGGAGGAAGACGAAAGCGACCGTACCCCTCGACTAGGCTCATCGGCCTGCCCCAGCACGCTCTCCGTGTCCGCATCGGACTCGAGGACTGGCCCAAGCGCCGCCAACATCGCGGCCCGCGGTTCTTCGTCATCCATCTGCACGACCGGCAGTGTCTCGGATTCGGATTTGGATTCGGATTCGGGCTCGCAGCCGCGTATGTCGCGACAGCTTCCTCAGCCGCCTCCGCGTCCCTCGCAGCTCTCAAACATACCAGAGTCCGTCTCTGCGCTCGAAGCCATCAGATTCTCGCACCTGTCCGGCTCGTCCGGGTCTACTCTGCCGCGCTCGACTGCTCATCGCTCCTTACCCACCACACCGACTCGTCCGCCCGTGTCTGCAGTTTTTGATGACCAGCCGTCGCATTGTCGCCCGGCGTACGAACGCTCAGAGACGGTCCCGCCCTCGCTGTCGGTCAAGAGGATTCACCAGCGGCCGACGCAAGGGCTGCGTAACACGGGCCAGTCCGAGTCTTCTGCAGTTCGGGGGCGCATCGCTGCATTCGAGGAACGCCTGAAGCATTCGAGGGACACTGGAGCGGCCTATGAGTGATCGACACCTGCTGCGGTCGAGAGCTTGGGGCAATTGATTGTGATTCTATCGTGATGGGGCCCGGGATGTATGTATGTATGGCTACAGCGTGATGATATATAGTGTACATTTGCATTTTTCAAGATATCCTGCTTCCTAGTCCGTGGATAGAATCACTCGATGACGACACCTCCGTTAACGTGGATGACTTGCCCGCTTAACGGGCCGTCAGTACTCTGGCGTCATTGCTGCAGGAAAAGTGCTGGCGTACCTGATGTAGCTCGAGTCTGCCGAGGTCAGGTAGACGAATGCCGTTGCGACCTCGATGGGTTGACCTGCGCGGCCCATGGGGACCGTGACACCGAACTTCTCGATCGACTCCTTGCTCATGGTCGCGGGACTAGAGACAGCAGCGTCAGTCTATGGGTCACAATTGTGGGCCAACTTGCAGATACGCACATGAGAGGCGTCCAGATGGGACCGGGCGCGACGGCGTTGCAGCGGACTGCCTTCTCGCCGACGATCTGGTTGCTCAGCGCGCGCATGAAGGCGATCATGGCACCCTTCGTGGCGGTGTAGTCGATGAGCTCTGGGTGGCCGACAGCGAAGTTGATGGACGCGTTGAAGGTGATGGTAGACCCGTGCTCGAGGTGCGGGATAGCGGCCTGGGGTGATACGGTCAGACAGCCCGTTGGCCCGGATAGGTGCTTCACTGGCAGAGCGGCGCACCTTGCAGATGTAGAAGAAGGAGTGGATGTTGGTATCGAAGGTTTCGTGCCACTGCTCGGTGGGGAGGTCGGGGAGGTTCTTGTTCGCGTTTTGTGTACCGTGGTTGAGGACACTGCGCGGTACTGTCAGCAAGGAATGGGGCCCATGTACTTGTGCACGAGAAGGGCACATACAGAGCGTCAAGCTTGCCGTGGAAGTCGAGGTGCTTCTTGATGAGCTCCTTGCAGACCTCCTCTTTCCTGAGATCGTACTCGAGGGCCTGGATCCTGCGGGAGTTGTTCGTCTTCTTCTTGATGAGGTCGATCATCTCCTCTGTGTCCTGCTTCTCGCTCGGTAGATACGTGAGCGTGAGGTCCGCGCCCTCGAGTGCTGGATGACCACATGTCAGATCCATGTCGACTAATAGTGGTAGTGCGAATGACTCACCGAAGAGGAGCGCAACGCTGCGCCCGATGCCACTATCCGCGCCAGTGATGATCGCCTTCCTGCCCTCGAGCTTGCCCGCGGGCTTGTAGGGCTTGCCGTCGGCGGTGATGTCGTCGAGTGGGGGCGGGTTGAGTTTGTGCTGCTTGCCGGGGGCGGCGTCCTGCTCCTGGAAAGGCGGCTTCCAGCCCTTCTTGTACTGCTCGGGGACGTTGGGTGCCATGGTGCTCGTTTTGCGCGAGTTTAAGATAGGGTGAGTGGAGAGAGAGAAAGTCGTGCAGGCGCTGCGAGCGAGCGCAAGAGTGATATACCATCGTCGTGGGCAGGGTGACGTCAGTAGTCGAGTGAAGTCTCGTCATGCAGAGGATCAGGCTGGAGTAATCGTCGAAGGAGAGCCACCGGAGCAGGGCTTACGCTGGGGACACGTCGACGCCCGAAGAGGCAGGAGACCTTCCATATGGGGCAGGGGTGACATCACGGGCGTCTGTGTGGACACGCGTGCGGCGAGGAATGATCTCGATTGGCGGTTGTCTTTACGTCGACGACGCAGCGATGGTCCTCTCTCTCCCGCCCATCCCGCCCGAGCTCAAGGCCATCACACCCTACCTCCAGCGCGCAGACGAGCTCCAGAAGAATGACCCCGTCGTCTCATACTGGTGTACGTGGCCCCGCACAGCCTCGTCGCTCGCCCCTCATCTCGTCGTCCGCCAGGTGCATACTACGCGGCCCAGCAGGGCATCGCGCTCAAGGTCAAGGACTCGGCTGCAAGGCACTTCCTCTTCGACCTCCTCGGCCTGCTCGAACGCATGAAGACTGACCTTGGACCGAATGACGCTGTGCATGACGAGCCTGCGAGCGCAGCATACGTCGAGAACTTCGCTCTCCGTGTCTTTGCGGGTGCAGACAACGAGGACAGGAGTGGAAACATCACAAGGTGCGTGCTCATTACGTTCCAGTCCGCTTGCCCTGCCAACGCGCCATGGGGCACGCAGGAACACTGCGAGAAAGTTCCTTGTTGCTGCCAACTTCCTCGAGATCCTGCGCACCTTCGACTCCGAGAAAGCCGCCATAGACCTCCCAGCCATCGAAGAGAAGATCAAGTACGCCAAGTGGAAGGCCGCAGACATCTCCAAAGCTATCCGTGAAGGGCGCAAGCCCACCCCCGGCGCCGCAGGAGACTCCCCAGCCCCCGAGACTCCCGCCGCACTCCCCGACCTGCCTGACGTGGTCATCGCACCTCCCACGACACCCCCGCCGATCTCATCGACCCTTCTTGACGCTCCATCTCCGCCCTCCATAACGCGCTCGACTCCGCCGCCACCTCAGCTCACGGGCTTTACGCCAATGGAACACCCCGATCACCTTGGCGCCCACCTCCCCGACGGGCTCGCGCCTCCCCAAACTCCTCAGAGCCCGGGCAGCTGGAGCACCGCTGCGACCCCCGGGACTCCCGGCTTCAACCGTGATGAGAGCACGTCCCCCAGTTCGAGCGCAGGGCCAACGCGTAGAGCTTTCGTCAGCGAGGAGCTCGAGGGCAAGACCGAGGACGAGATCGACGCAGAGACGACACCTCCCCCGTCCGCTGCCAAGTCTGTCCGCTTCTCCCCGTCCGTGGTGGGCGGTGCATTGAGCCCTAGTGAACCTCCCATCGATGAGGATCCCTTCTCCGTGCGATCTCCTGGGCCCTCTGCACCTCCCTCATCGGGCACCGCCTACGGGTCCGCCTCTGCTCCCCCGCTCCCGCCTTCGCAAACTTCCCCCGCCCGTCCGCCGCCACCGCCTGCGGCGACGCCGTCGCCAAGCCGATCCCATCCACAGGCATACGTACAGGGCGTCCCGTCCGGGCCCACCCCCGCCATGGGCGCGGCGACGGCGACGGTGACGACGACACCGCCGCAGCTGACGCCGCAGATCATCTCCCGGGCGCAGAAGCACTGCAAGTTCGCGATCTCCGCGCTGGACTACGAGGACGGCGAGCAGGCGGTGAAGGAGCTCCGGGAGGCCCTGCGCCTGCTCGGCGGCTGAGCGCCCGCGGGTGTTTCCTTAATTCTCGCGAGCGTCGGCATTTGTGATTCGTGATTTGTGATTCGTGATGTAACAACGATCTGTTGTGCGTTGTAGACCCATATGTGCGTGAGACACCACAGATCTGCGGTGTTCTAGCGTATATTGCGGCTTGCCCATAATTGACCTCGAGTCTGGCCGGGGCGTCGCTGGTGCGCGGTAGATCGTAATCTCGCCTCTGGACGGCTAGCCTGCAGAAATTCCCAGCGCGACGCCGCACACTCACGGTCGGTGATGCCTGCCCCGGCCGTAGGGGCCAGAGATTGGGTTTGTGGAGAGCGACGAGATACGGAGCTAGACGGCGTCGTCTGTGCGCTCGTCGACATCGCACCAGCCCTGGCGAGAACACCCCGGCCGCGTGCGTGCTTCGTGTCCGGCGCTTCACACAGATCCGGATATGGCAGATCGCTCGGCATTTCCCGGGGTTTGTGACAGACGTCTCGTACACTATGACGCACTTCCGGCGCCTGTCCTGGAGTCAGACGAACGCAGGGTCGATCCAGTCCGTGCTGTTCAACACCGTCTGCACGGATATCGCGCTCGACAGTTGCGTGCTGAAGTTTGCGCGCGTCCCGGGAGTGCCAGCGCCAGGCCCCGTGTTCGCGAACTCGGCGAACGTGACATCCGCGGTCCTAGGAAGCGAGCTCCGTCAGTACACCGCGAAGGACATCGCACAAAAGTGCAACTCACCTCGGGTCACTGCAAGCGACGAGCGGCCGAACGCGCGGGTCAGCGCTGCCATGCGAATTCTTGAGTCGGAAGCTTACTTACTCGGCATTCCACACCGACCAGCCCGCGGGCGGGACGTTGGCCCCGAGGGTGCTGAACTGGAAGACGACGCGGGCGTGGTCGGCCCAGGGCCTGCCGAGGAACGCCTTGCCGCTCCCTTGGACGGTCGAGTTGTCGACCACGTACCAGAACGCGTCGTCCGTCGAGCGCCCGGACGCAGTGATGCACCCGCTGCCAATCGTCTGTGGTATGCAGCAGTGGTCAGTCAAGCTCCGATTGTGATCGCGCCGTGTTGGTTGAGAGGTGCGTACATTGATGATCGAGCGGGTTATCCAGACTCTGGTGAACGAGGGTCGAGACGGCGGTGAGGCAGAGAGCCGTATGTGGTGTCAGAACTCACGAGGCTTTCTGTCCGAATACCTGCGTGCGGTATGCAACTCAACAGCGGAACTAGACATCGTAGCGCGAAACTCACAAAGTCGACTGCGCCTTCTATCCAGCTGTCCGCATAGTATTGCCTGCGGAACGCCAAAGAAATCCTCTGAACGACATCATTTCGGCGGAGAAGGACTCGATCATCGCACGTACGTTCCGACGTTTGCAAGCAGGGTGTCTCTGGAGAGACGGCGATCGCCATACAGTCAGCCAACGGAGCGCTCAAGGATACCTTCCTAGAATCGCCTACTGGTCGCCTGTGATCTTGAGGCCGTACCCTCCAAAAGACCCGGCCTGGACACTGAGCGCGATCGCTTGAGCCTGTCACCGGAATGTCAAGACTGCACAACTCAAAGCTCGAGGCCGACATTAGACCGACCTGCGAAACGGGCTACAGTGGCCCCGGGGCCAAGGCGGTTCAGTGCACTGTATGTGCCACACCACAGCATGCACGAGTCTCCCTCCCCTCGTCCGAGGCTAGGGAGGGGGCAAGGGACTGCGGGCGCGGCGATATGATGCGTGTGGCGGCGGCGCACCTTCCCATATGTATTTGCGATGTTCAGGTTGTATAGCGAGACATTGGCGGCGTGCACCTGCACGGTGCCGCTCTTGTCGTTGCTGTTCCCGACCGCGGACGCGGGGACGTTGTTCGTGATGGTCACCGCTGCGCAGGGATCAGGATCACGGCAGCTCGAGGTCGGCGAACCGAGGACGTACTGTTTCCGCTGTATGACCCGGGGACGTCGGTCTGCCCATACACCCGCACGTTGGCTCGCGCGATGACGGCAGTGTCCACGTACGTTCCAGCGAACACAAAGTACACCTGTACGGCAATAGTTGGTATGCATAATGAGGAATATTGATGTGTCGTCAAATGTTGCTCGGGTCCGTGCAAAAACAGCTCGGGCGACTGACCAGACTGGACGTGTCTTTAAGCGCAGCCGATAGATTCGCGTAGTGGCCTCCCGCTCCAACGGTGATCGCGCCCGGCGGAGGTGCGTTGAGCGCGGTGGCGCATAACGCGCATTCCAAGAGTAGACCGAGGGTGTAGAGTTTCATGCTCGGGGCGCTGGGCCACTCAAAGGCTTCCATCGGACACTTATAGGGTGTCCAGCGATACAGTCCAAGCGGTCATGGGTCCCGATTGATGGGCATGTCGGACGTCGAGCGAAGACACTGCGAAGACACCGTCGACTTCGACCGGAGTTCCGCTCAGGGCCTCGCAATTCAGCGGCGGCCCGGGCGGAGGTAGCTCGCCCGGTACCTCAAAGATACACCGGGAGTATTGTGAGGCAAGGGACAAGGACTCCAGTGAGGTTAGCAATACGCCGATCAGAGTGAAGCAAATACGGGGCATAAACTCAACAAAGCTTGAGAAAGTTTGTTGCGCGAGCGCCATCTGCTTAACGCATATACGCGCCATGATCTGAGCCCTTGAGGAATTGTTGCTCTTCGCAGCGCAGCGGGGACATTAGGCTTCGGCTGCGCCTTCCATTATGCTGGTTCACAGATCCGACACATGCGCGCTCCTGCATATAGGGACCGGCGTATACCGATTGGGAAAACGTGGACGAGCTTCTCCGTTGACAGGCTCGGACAGAAGTCTTGTACAGTGACGCAACCTGTCTCATGCAACACTCAGACACCAACATGCGTTGCGCTCCTAGAGGAAGGCGGGGTCAATCCAGTCCGTGGAGTTGAGAACCGTGTGCATAGAGATGGGGGCGTGGAGGTGCGTGCTGAAATTTGCCCGCCTGCCGTCGGCACCAGGGCCTGTGTTCCCGTACTCGGCGAAGGTTACGTGGTCGATGCTGTACGTATACCAAGACAGATGAGCGTCCCATCAAAGTGTATCAACGAAGGTAGAGCAACTCACCGTAGGTCACTGTGACACGTCATTATCCGTGTTCAGCATGAGCTCGGCACAAGTCAAGGATATGAATCTCACTCGGGATGCCACGGCTGCCAGCCCACTGCAGGGACGCCTTTGCCAAGATGGCAGAATTGGTACACTACGCGTGCGTAGTCTCGCCACGGACGGCCGAGGTATGTCTGCGTCCCGTTCCCCTGTATGACCGATTTGTCAATTACATACCAGAAGCCGTCATCACTTGGGCGACCAGAGGCGGTGATATTGCCGTCGCGGATCGTCTATCCCGAGGTCAACAGAGGCAGAGACGGAGGTCTATAGAAAAGGTACCCGCATGGATGATAGAGCGGGTGATCCACATCCTATCACCGCAGCGTTTAGCAATTAGGGATGTCAAGAAGATGAAATGTGAGAACGAACGAGGCATGCTGTCCAAAGATCTGTCCAGGAAACCTTAGTCTGCTTCGAGCTGCGCAAGTGCGTTGTGATGGAGATAAGTAGCACCCACAAAGTCTACCGCTCCTTCGATCCAGCTATTTGCATAGTACTGCCTGCAAAATGTATTATGCCATTAGAGTTCCTCGAAAGTTGCTTGTACGTTCTCCAAGACTCACGCTCCGACGTTTGCGAGCAATGTGTCCCTAAAATACACCAAGTCACGGTCACTGTCAGGTCCTGGCGTCTACCAGACAAAACGGTACTCAACTGATCACCGGAAATTTTTAATCCATAGCCTCCGAACTGCCCTCCTTGGACACTCAGCGCGATGGCCTGGGCCTGGATTCCGTTGGAATCAGCAGTGACGCGTGTTGGGAACGAAGGAGAGCGCACCTGGTCGACGGGCTAGAGACAGCCCGAGTAGCAGGAGAGGGAAGAAGGTTTAGTACAGATTCAGAACAAAACAAAGCATGGTATGGTAAGAAGACGAGACGGAGTATTTACCTTGCCATATGTATTCGCGATGTTGAGATTGTACAACGAGACATTCATAGCATGAACTTGTACAGTTCCGCTTGCGTCGTTTGAGCCTGCGACTGAGGCCGGAATGTTATTCGTGATAGTCACAGCTTACCACGACGGTTAAAGTCAATTCTCAGTGGCATTCTCTCGTGCCGATCGGAGAAAGAGGCCGACTGACTATTGCCCAAGTAGGTGCCCGGAAGCAGCGTTTGTCCGTACACCCGAACATTGTCGCGCGCAATAACGGCCGTGTCGGTGTATGTTCCAGGAAAGACGAAATATATCTATATCGAGTGATCAGCTCACGCCCGATGCCTCGAAGCCACTGGAGCGAGACTCACCAAACTTGAGTTGTCCGCGAGCGCCTCGGATAGGTTCGCATACTGGCCTTTGCTACCGCCGACTGTGATGGCGCCTTTCGGTGGAGCATGGAGCGCAGCGGCACCTACGACGAAGCAGGATACGAGCAAATGCGATAGCTCAATCATCGTCGACGTATGTCCTGGCGTGTCGATCCCATCCCGGACATATATAGTGCCAGTCGCTACTGCACGCTCGCAATTATAGTTGATCTTCTATGTAGGCAGGCCCGTGGTACGGTCCGCCGGGTCACGCGTAACGTCTCAGTGGTCCTGTGGGCGTCGTTGGTGCCAGCTCCAGCCCCGACCGGGGATTGATTCCATTGAGAGAATGTGACTTCCGAGCGGCGGGCCGGGGACGGTGATGTTCAGCTCGTGCACGGCGATGCAACCAGCACGTCTGTTCCTGGCAGCTGCTCGAAACGCAACCGGTCCCGCAGATCATGTTGTCAGAGCACGGCGGACGGGATCACGGCCCGTGCCTTGCGCCGGGCGTGTTCTTCGGGTGCTGAGCAACACACAGCAGCTTTAAGTACGGCTTGAACGACAATCCAGTGTCATTCTGACTTGAGATTGTACACGTTACAAGAACGCGGGATCAATCCAACTGGTAGAGTTGAGTACCGTCGTGATTGAGACGAGAGCGGACAGCTTCGTGCTGAAGCTCGCACGAGTTCCGGATGCACCAGGTCCGGTATTGGCGTACTCCGCAAATGTGACATGGTCCGTCCTGTGCAACACCATGTCAGTACAGTCCTCGAGTCACCATCGGAGCCACCACGCACTGAGGATCGCTGTCACCGAACGCGCTCGTCAGTGCCGGATACCGCACCAAATTTCTGGGAGATGACATACCTGGAACCCCACACAGACCAACCAGCGGCCGGGCTGCAATTCGCGAAACGCTAAGCGCATCCGTCTGTATTCTTGGAAACGGGAACGGCGACTCACACGTTGCTGCCCAACGTCGACCTCTGAAACACGACACGGGCGTAGTCGCGCCAGGGCCGGCCCAAGTACGCCGTCCCCGTCCCCTGGATGGTCGAGTTGTCGATAACATACCAGAACGCGTCGTCGCTCGCGCGGCCAGAGGCGGTAATATACCCGTTTCCAATCGTCTGCGGACGCGACCACATGTGAGCATCGGACGCCACAAGCCCTGACAGAATCCGGGACGTACGTTGATAACCGAGCGAGTGATCCATATGCTGCAAGGCAAAAGAAAAGGTGCAGAAGTTTTATTTCAGTGAGCGGCGGTGTCCACGAGGGTGGCTGTTACGGAGACTGACGATGCTCTCATGCCAAAAATCTGCAGAGACACTGCGTGAGTACGAGCTCCGCAATGTACGGCATTTAGACGTACAAAATCAACCGCGCCCTCAATCCAACTGTTCGCGTAGTACTGACTGAGCGACCATTCCTCATAAGTGGAACTCGGAGTCCAGAGGGTGCAGGGATGCTCACGCTCCGACATTCGCCAGCAGTGTATCCCTGATGCACATGATGAGCCGTCAGACATTGTCGGTGCGTGCATGCACAGACGGGCCTGCCAACTCACTGGTCGCCGAGGATCTTGCAGCCGTATGCGCCAAACTGACCAGCCTGCACGCTCAGTGCTATAGCCTGCGCCTGGAACGACGTCGCAACATAACCGGCTCAGTAACGTAATCCCGTCATGTCGAAAACCTTGCCCTGACATTCGACGTACCTGGTCGACGGTCTGCAGCGCACCCCGGCATTGTCCATGTCATCAGATTCCCAATAAACGTTAATCAGTCCGGCGGCGACTCTGGACAATGGGCGCGATCGCGCGCGCACTCCGCATACCTTTCCATACGTGTTCGCAATGTTTATATTGTAGAGTGACACATTCGTGGCGTGCACTTGCACGGTTCCACTTGCATCGTTCGAACCTGCCTGTGACGCCGGAATGTTATTCGTAATAGTCACAGCTGCATGTAATGAGGTAAGGCCATCAACATCCGGTCATGTCGGAGACGGAAGAAACCACGCACTGTTTCCCGTGTACGAGCTAGGCGTATTGGTCTGTCCATACACTCGGACATTCGCGCGTGTGATGATCGCAGTGTCAGTGTACGATCCGGGAAAGACGTAGTACACCTGACGCGCAGACGTCAGAGGATGTCAGGGAATTCCACTGGATATTTTCCATTGGAACGTACCGTGCTAGAAGTGTCCTTCAGAGCAGCAGACAATGTGGCATATTTGCCGCCGTTGCCTACGGTGATTGCACCTGCCGGCGGTGAGCTTAGCGCAAACGCACCCGCGAGCAGATAGGCGGAGAGTAAAATGACACGAGAAATCATGGTCCGAAGAGCTACAGACGCACCACGTTCTCTAGAGCATTTTATATCGTCGCTCCATGAATGGTTGCGAACCGTTCGCAGTACGCATAGCGGTCCGTCCGAGTCATGCGAGATGCTGAACAAGCTCTGGGAGAGCCACCTTAGCAGCGAAGTTTGCCCGGAATGGTCACCAGAGCGCGCTCCAACCGGCAAAAGACGGTCCTGCAACTAGTCATGACTGTGAGTGGCGGTCCGCTCGGTGATTGCACGCTCGGTACCTACCCATCTCTGCCAGATTGCACGCATCTCACGCACATCACCTCACGGAGACTTACCAGAAGTGTCCTGGACATGATCACGCGACCATGGTCACGGACGATGCTCGGGCACAACCGACTGGGCGACCAGGGGCGACCCTGCGGTATTATGTAGGTGGAAAGCAATGGTTTCAGGGAGCATGGTACAGAGCACAGCGATGATGCAACACGGGGCTGGAGATGTGTACCAGGTCAAGATCAGCTTCTGATTGAATACACAACGACTCACGGCTATCAATATGGAGCGTATATGCACCTTGAATGAAGGGTAACGGTATGGTCAAACGTGCGAACGGAGTGCTAGCCTGAGAATGCGCTGTTATGCGGCAGAAGCGTGGGGAAGGTCGCCGGGACCAGCGACGGGACTCTCATGCATCACGCCCTTGTCAGGCTCGCTGAGCACGAATTTCGGGAGCGCCGAGGGCAGTTCTGGAGATGGAGACGCGCCAGTACTGGGCGAAGTTGCGTTCGCGAGGTCAGGCGAGAGCGGCATGGAGTCCTTAGTGTTGTTGCGACTGGCGCCAAAGTCCATGGCGGGCGTTTGGAGGGCATGGAACTGTGTCAGGGAGTCCGATAGCTCGCCCAGCTGCGGAAATGAAGAGACGAAACGGTCAGAGCTCGGAACTGTAGCCGAGGACAGCATAAGACGAGTGAACCTTATTCATGATAGCGTCGATGGCCTCCCGTCGCCCTTTGAACGTTTCGGCAAGGTTCGTGAACTCCGCATCCCGGGCCCGCTTACGTTGCTCCTCGACGCCGTCCGCAGCCCCGTCGTGCTCCTCCCACTCGTCTGCCGCCGAGATCGGGTCAGAGTGGACCCGGGCTGCGACTCCGGTCGTCCGCTTTCCGCCACGGACGTCGTTGAGGCCGATGCCCTCCATCTGGACGTGCATGCTGGCGACCTCGCTCTGCAGCTCCCGGATGGTCGCAAGGCCGGACCACAGCTCGTCCCTGCGCTGGTCGAACTGCGCTTCACGTTCCGGGGTGCGTCTGGGGACCATGACGCCAGCGAGATTCCCAGAGAAAGGGTCGAGGAGCGGGTCGTGGGAGGCCCCTGGGGTGGACGCTGCTGAGCGGGCGCCAGCGGACGGGCTGGCTGTCCTGTCGATGCCGCGATCTGTGGAACCGACGCTTGGGATGACGCTTAGCCTCGGCGCCGCATGGGGGACCTGCAGCTGTGTGCCTCCGCGAGGGCCCTCCAGGTCCGCTAGTACGGCATCGTGCGGGGTAGCGAGCGCTGCCGTCACCGGGCGAGCTGCCAGAGCAGCAGCAGCACGCACATCGCCGGGGGGCTGCGCGGTGTCTGAGTGTGCTCTCGCTCGGGTTGCGGGGCGAGAGGGGCGTTCTGGGACGGCGAGGGCGGCGGCGGAGGGCTGGAGACGGTGGGAGGACAGAGCAGAAGCCATGCGAGAGCGAATGTAGTTACCATCTATGGATGGACCAACGCTTGACGCCGCTGTCACCCCGCACGCGCCTCCCATGTGCTGGTGGCGGCCTAACCCCCTTGCAGCGACCACATCGTTCACGCCCTCGGGCAAGCATGGTCACGTTGGGGGCTGCTTACTGCTCCGCCGCACTCCCTCTTCAATTCCGGGAACGACCAGCATCATCTAGGAAACGGAACAGCAACGCCACTAGTGCGGCCAGCTCAAAATATCAGTAACTAACACGAGATTACAGAGCTATGTATGTACAGATACGAGCTGGAGTCCATTCCTTGACTATAATGCGATAGAGTACTTGGGAGGGACACAGTGCACCTGCCCTGTTGAAGAGCGAGGCTTCGACAACCCCAGAAAGCAGCTGTCGTAAATGGGTAGCACTACGATCCAACGCGTCAGATGTGCGTCGTTACGATGGCACGCCCGCAAGAGGCTCGGCGCTCACTGATAGCACCGGGAGAACGTGCTCGGGGGCAGCTGCGACGGCCACTGGCCAACCGCGATTGCCCCCTCCCACTCGTTCGAACACGAACGGTAGAGATCCAACGCCGCACGCGCATTCTCAAGCTGTCGGGCACTTTCTCAGCACTCGAGTCCCGCGAGAATGAAGTTCACCGAGACGCACCGGGCAGACGTGGTTCTCTTGCACCCGGCGGCGCATGAGATGCCACATAAGGGTCTGAAGACCGACAACATGGTTCGGAGACCGCAGTGCATTGCGGAACGGCTGGTACAGAGCCACGTCCCGGGTCGCCACAGCAGGATGGCGGATGCCGAGGACTGGTGAGAAGATCGGGAACATATGAGTACAAGTCTCAGAGAAGCACAGAGAGCAATGCTAACCTGACAAATCTTGCCAGAGCGTGTGGCCGACGATGATCTTGCCCGTAATGAGCTGCGCCACGCGCTGCTGGACCTCCTTCCAGGGCATTGCGTTGTCTGCTCGGAACGGGTCGCAGCGTGAACGACTGGTAATGGAAGCCCGGGCGATCAGACATACCCGGGGTAAGGTCAGAAGCCTGGATGCCAGTCGTGTTCGTGCGGTAGTCCGTCACGGGGTTGGTCGGGAGGACATAGGTGCAGAAAACGGTCTGCCCTCTATAGTCGACGAGAGCGACGCGCCTGCGATGCCAAGAGGTGTGAGTGCGAGATGCGGCGCACACGATCGTCGCTGAGTGCGGACTGACGCGATCATAGGAGTGCCCCCTCCCGGGCCGCAGCCGACGCTGGTGGTCGAGAGCGCGAGGAACTTGTCCGCGGGCGGAACTGGGAACTTCTGCTGAGACATTGGCGAGGTAGTTTGTGAGGACTGGATGGACACACCTAGGCCTCCCGGAGGATGCTGGACTTATGAAGGCGCGGCGACCAGAGCTGGATCGCACACTGAATCGTGCTGGCAGTGCCTGTGGTGCTTGAGGCGTTGACACTTGCGAAACTAGAGCCGAAAGACGAATATTGGCAAGAACGGACTTTGCAATTACGGACGGTCGCAGACTCCCAGCGGGCACAGAATTCGATGGTGCACGCCGGTGATTTCGGGGAACCCGCTCGCTGGGCCACTGGCGGAGCGTGGGGGAGATTGTCGACGGATCTGGGAACATGTGCGAGAAGATCCGTGGCAGAACACTAATCTCAGCACGCACGACAGAGCAATGTTGGCATGCTCGACGCCGAGCCCGACGCAAAAGAAGGAAGCGGACGTCGCTGACGTACAGAAGCGCGATGGGCAGGCAGCCCGGTGAATTCTGTGGACAGGATGACCTCAGGCTTACGCACTGACAGCCAGGCTCGCGCACCTGCTAGCGATTCTCCGCGTGCTCGAGGGGCAATCTATCGTGGCCGCCGTGGTGGGGGCCGATTTCGTCGGCCCTGCGCGGCCTCTGTGGTCGCCGAGCGGCGAATCCCATTGGTGAGCACGCGCCGAACACGGCCCAGCGAGCGATGATTGGCCACGGGCGTAGAGAGGCGGCCGCTGGAGGGTGGAGGAGAGGACGGGGACGCGCTGTGGGAGCGAGTCTCGAGCAGGAGCGAGTCTATTTGCTTGCTAAATTGCCCGCGCACGAGCGGGAATCTTGCTCGCCCGTGGCGCACGCCAGATCCGCGATGGATCTGCCGTGAACCTCACCTAGACGGATGCACGTCCCAATCAGGCAACGTTCGATACAAACCACGCCCGACGCACCACAGCCGCCCGCCCGGGAACTGCCGTGCACGCATCTCCTCGGACTGGTCCTCCCATGCCTGCCACCGCCCTGAATTCTAAGCCTATTCTGCACTCTCTGCGCGCGAACGAGCACCGCAGCCGCTTTTCGTGTGCAAAACAGCCCGGCCGCGCTAACGTCGCGCACTCTCCCGCACATGTTTTCGTGGCATTATTCGTAGCCGACGGCGGATCAGCAGAGGAACTGAGCAGAGTGACGTGCCCACGCACCCGTCGAGCCTTGCTGGCTGTCCAAAAAGTGTTCGCAATCACTCGCACTCGGGAGCGTCCGCCGTCTCCAGGGGGACACTTCCAACTTACGCAAACCGAGCCCTGGTCGTGTTGCCTCGCGCACGATCGTCACGCGTGATCCGCTCCATCATTGGCCGATCCCTCTCGTCCGGACCCATCGTCCACCAACCGCAAGTGATGCACGGAAAAGTTGGAAACCAATTAGTTATAGCCTGTAGATGTTACGTTACAGGAGCGGCGCTCCTCCCGCACAGATCTCGTCCGCTGCACACGCCCATCAACGGTGTGAACGCAGCTCCTTGGAACGGCGTACCTGTGCCCTCCAGATCCGTCGGCGTAACAGCCGCCAATGCCACCGTTCTTTGCCTTTTCGTGGGGCCCGGGACAGATCAAGCCAACGCAGCCGCCGCCTGCGTCCTTTGCCCGACTGCGCGCCAGTGACAGCTAACTCGGCCCTCCATTCCGTCCGTTCCATATCGAGCGCGCTCTGCACGGCGAGGATACGTTCGGCACGGTCAGGCTTCCCTTGCTTCACCCAGAGGGAAGCCCAACGCCGCCTGACGCGATCATCGAGGATGTCCGGGCCCCAGCGCCTCTCGAAAGAATAAACCAGCTTGTCCGCGCGTTCTCCGCATCGCTGCGTCGACTTGAGCGTCCGGAGCAAGCGGAAGAGGGTCGACGAGGTCGGCTGGAAGCAATGATGCATGTCGAGGAAAGCGAAGAGGGTCTGGAGCGCCGAAAAGTGCGCCGATAGATTACGTGCACGTCCCGAGTCCATGTGGAGGTGGATGATAGTAAGGCACGAGTGCCGCCAGCTTTCGTCCAGCTCGCGCGGGAGCGACTCGAAGTACGACCGCGTCATCTCGACCGCCGCGGCCCGCCGGTCCTGGGCCAGCAACGCCCGCACAAGAGCATGGACGGCGTGCGGGGGAACGAGCTGCCACTCGTCTGCAGTCACCAACGGACGATGCTCCATAAGGGCATGGAACCGCGCGGCGGTCACCGTGGGATCTGGCGTCTGCAGGAATTCCGCTCTGCCCTCTTTCGTGCGGCGGTTGTCCCTCGACGCCCTGCTCATGATCGCGCCCCGCTTCACGGACCCGAAAAACTCGAGCCAGACCGGTAATGGCATGCCCAACCCCTCCGCCTTCATCCGCGCCGTCTCCTCCGTCCACGCCGTGCTCCACTGCCCGGACCGCACCATGGACCGCACCCGCAGCACTCGCGTGTCCTGGTCACCGGGTATCTGGTCGTGCACCATCCGGCGGAGGAGATGGTCGACCGTCCTGAAGCTGGCACAGCGAATGGCATATCTGATGAGGAGATTGAAAGAGGCGGTAGAGTGGAGAGCGGGATGGGCCGCGTGGTAAGACAGCGCCTGAGAAAGGCTGGTGGGAGGCTCGGCTGTAATGGCGTCCACAAGGTTCTGCACCAGCTCTTGCTGCGTCGACGGATGCGGAAGTGGGGGCAACTCTTGCGGCTTGAAAGGAACGGCGCGCGGTAGCAGGTGAGCCGGCACGGAGGCCCGTATCTCCTCCCATGGTGGGTCGCTGTCATAGGCAGGAGAACCGGGTGAGACAAAGCGGGGATGTTCAAAGTCATGAGGCGACAAGGTTTCGACATCGACGAACGTAACTCCGCGTCGCGTCGGAGGTCGGGAGGGTGTGCAAGAGCGTCCGCGATTGTCCCCCGTGTCCGACGGTGCGTTATCGGAGGGATGAGGAGGCGGATGCGGCGCAAGAGCCCGATGAGAGGGCTGGACGGGCGGCAACGCGCCAGGGGGGGACACGGACGTATAGGACAGCCTGTATGCCCGGGCCATGACATGAGGTGGTTGAATGTAATGCCAAAGCCGCAAAGCACGCACCGTGTATGTGACGACGAGGGCCCATCCATTGCTCCTCCATCGTCATGACCTCCGGGAGACCTGTGCACCGTGCTGGATGCTCCCTCCGTACGAAGACTGGTCCGATGGTATGCACGCGTCGGGCGTGTCCTGGCCCACGCTCTGCCCGCAGCCGCCTGGAACACCGAAGCAAGGGATAGAGAGGGCAAGTGTGCGGTCAAGGTTGCATGATGGCGCATGCATGAGCATTCCAGCCAAGCTCGGTCTGGCGCAGGCTGTCGCAGGTCGTCGGGGCCGGGGCAGCACGTCGTTGAGTGCTGTATGCTGTCGGCGTCTACCCGCTACCACAAAATTCGCCACGTGCACACGTTCGTCCGGCGCTCCGAACTATCCGAAGCCCATGATCGTCAAACGTCAAAGGGCAACAGCCGTCAACAAGCAGCCACAGTGGCCGAACATACAGCTGCGAAGACCTTCGTCAGCGAATCCATATCCATATCCATATCATGTCATTTCATGCTATCGTAACGAGGGGTTGTCGATGATACAAAATGCAAGCAAGCAATGGAAGCAGCCGACTACATGCAGGGGAGTGAACGACGCAGACACTAATGAGACTTGTATGCAAAGCGAAGGAGATGGAGAAAGGCAGACCATTAGGAACATAGAGCGTTCATATAACCATAAGACGTATGAGGGTGACCGGACCCGTGGGAGGGACATCAAAGCGTCTCCATGGGCCGCCGACCAACAAGCCACCCAACCTTCAGCACCCAACGATCCCGAACTCCTTCCATGAACTGCCACTGCTCCTTCGCTTGCGCGAACTCGTCCAAGCCACGCGCCCAAGTTGAGACGCTCTCTATGCCAAACATACCGCCCTGGCGGTTGACCACCTCGTCCACTCGGTCAACCCAAGCCTCCCACTCGGCCTGGAGTCGTTTGGCGAGGTGTTCGACGATGGACGCCTGTGTGAGTGGTGGTTGTGAGAGGATATGAGAGGTTAGAGCGGCCAGGAACAGATATGTCTCGTGAGGGTGTAGCTTGTCTTTGTGCTGCTGACGAAGGGCGGCAGCGTGCGTCTGGGTGGTTTGGCCCTTCACCGACATCGCGGGTTCGGATTCGGAGGTGTTGGTGTAGGAGAAGTAGGGAAGGTATGATGTGCATGCGGCAACGAACTCTTCGATGTGTGGCTTGAGACGGGTGACGATGTATTCATCGCGCATTCCACCGCCCGGAGACGCCGAACCGAACGTACTGCCCCCTGAAGACCGCGCGCCGAATCCGAAGCCAGTGGAGAACGACGATGGAGACCGATTGCTGCCGAACCCCCCTGCATTATTCCATGAAGATGGTTGAGAGAAGAGCGAGTTGGAGTATGGATACGCGTCCTTCAGCTTCTGGGCCGAAGTTGCGAGACTCTGCAGTGCAGCGTCAAGAGTGGGACGAGGAATGAGTGAAAGAATGGTTGGTTTCAGGGCTGGGTGCGCGGACAGAAGTGAAGTAACGAGTGGTAGCAACGATTGCGGAGGCAAACTCGCTGAAAGAAACCATCAGGCCACGAGCTCCCGGAGTCAGTGATGGCACTTACCAAGCAAGAAACCGACATCCACGTCGTTTTCCTCGCCAGATGTCGGAGGCTTGTTCTCCTTCGCCGTCCGTTGGTCCTTGCCTGCGGCCACGACTGCGGCGGGCGTGGTGCGCGCACGTTTGGGCACGGCCCGCCTCACTCTCTCAGGCGTGGGACTCCTGTCCATCCTCTCATCCCGATCCTCCTCCTCCGGCTCATGTCTCCTCTTCGCCGTCCTCACGGGTGCTTGTGTGGTTTGCGGGGGGTGGCCCCATGCAGGTGGTTGGACGTGTGGGTGCGGGGCCGTGGGCCAGCCGGGAATCATGGATGGTTGCAGTCCGAAGCCGAAGCCGAGTGGTGAGGGTGAGTGTCCAACTGGGCTTGGCCCAAAGCCAACTTGTAGGTGAGGATGCGTAACCACATTTGCCATAGTGGTGGTCGGTGAACAAAGGTGGAGGTGAAGTACGCGGAGCGGTCGAAAGGAGACAGAGACGCGAGGCGCCGCCACGCCAAGAACGTCTACGCGCTCCGTTCTCCACCTGCCCTAATGTTACCACGTGACCGCCGCCTAAAAGCGCAACTTTTCGCCTTTCGCGTTGTGCTGTTTCTCTTTCTGCTCTTGGTCCACCCTTCTGCAAGGTATGTTCCTTCTCTGCATCTACTTGCGGTGACGAGAGAAAATGAATCGCTACTTCGAAGCCCACGGGCTAATGAACGTGAATCATATACCCAAATTTCTGAGCTCTCGTCTTGCGAATGCGCTTTGACACTGACACGTCCATTCTCGCAGGTCGCTTGGTTTTCTCTCAAGCACGCCTTTCTCTTGTCACTTGTGAGTTTCTTTTCTTTCGACACGTGTGATGAATAACATAGAGTCAAGTCCTGATCCCGTCTAAAGGACGGGAGTTGACGATCATTTCCATGCTAATACTGACATTCATATCCGTCACCTTATGGTTGAACATCAAAGCTAACGACCCCCTCCTTTCACAGGTTTGTTGCAACGTCGAATGTGATGCGAAGGTGGTAGCACTGGGTCATATTGTATGTACTGTACTCTTCGTTACAATCAAGTGGATTTTGGTATATTACGATGTGTGCGTCTGTGTTCACGTCAAGCTGTAGTAATATAGTAGTTGTCCCAGCAAGATATCGATCTACGGTCTACGGGCGCGGCCACATCATGTTCAGCAGCCACATCACTCCGACGCCAATGAGCAGCTTCGTCTTCAGCCCAGGCTGCCACTCGGAGCCATCATACCACACCCTGAAGCCTGCTGAAGGCGGCGGCGGAGAGGACGAGCCCTCCGCCAGACGGTCTATCCACCGTCGTGGTGGTCGCGCTGGTGTGTCTGGCTCATGCGGTAGAGGGTTGCCCTCGCGGTCCTTCCGCGGCTCTTCGTCCTCATCCTGGGGGACCATGAAAATCACCTCCTGGCCTTCTTCCGACTGCGGGGGAGGTGGAGGGTCTTGTCTTCTTGAGGTGGAAGCGTTAGCCTGCTGGGTCGTCGGCAGCGATTGGCTCTTCGTGCTCCCGCATATCCAGTTCGTGACCTCTCCCGTAGCCTTCGCAACGAGGTGGGACACGTATACAAATACGATGGTAGTGAGGAGGAGGTTCAAAGGCCGTGAATGACGCCCCGGGATGACCATGAGGATGCCCTTGGTATCGCCCGCAAGCCAGAGGTGGTACTGAATGATGAACGTCTCGAGCGAGCAGGTGCCGATGAACGCGAAGACGCGCGAGGACCCCGAACGCAGGATAGCATTCGCGTTGCGGAGCACAACGAATGCGCCGACCGGAAGGAAGGACACATACGGATGCCACGCGTTATACGCAAACTTGTCCGGCTGCGACAGCTCGAAGGCGAAGAACCATAGGAGGACGACCGCAGAGACCCCAGCAGCAGCCTTCACGACAACCGGCCAGCGAGGATGGTCCGTCAACCGATGCTCGCGGATCTTGATGACGGCGAGCGCGGCGAACATCCCGAAGTACACGATCCACAGATCGAGGTTGACGCGGAAGGCCCATTCCCGCGCGGACCAGCGAATGTTGCAGAACCGCTCGAGGAAATCGAAGAGAGCCTCCATTATCCACAGCTGGCTCATAACGAATGTCACGATGGCCATGGAGAAGAAGATCTTGGCGAGGAGAAAGGGTGTTTGGTCATTGTACTGCGAACCGATTGCCATGGTTGCGTAGATGATGAGGTACCAGAAGGACACCAAGGGCGCAAAGTAGTAAAAAAGGTAGTCCGTGTTCATGGTGTATGCAAGCAGGAGGGTGAGCAGGTTGAGACGGACCATGACCTGGTAATCGAGATAAGCCCCGGAAAGGACAATCGAAAGAAAGAGACTCACTTGGGCTACTCGGAGCAGGCCAAAATCTGCCTTCTTGACGTAAAAACTAGTGTGCCCATAACCCGTCATGAAGAGGTATGAAGCAACGAGTACGCGGATAGGGTTGTAGATCCCCGAAATCTTCGACGCGCCCGTGTAATGGTATATCAGGATGGCAACTGTAAGGCGGCGTTAGACCTGAAGCTGAGACGAGGGAACACCGTGTACTGACTCTGCATCCAGCCCTTCCATTCATCCGTCTGCTCCCTATTGAGGAATCCAAGGTCCTTGTCCGCGCGGTTGACCGTGAGCAGTCCAATGGCAAGGCTGATCAACATCAAGAACGCGAACGTCCAGGAGTCGAACTGCTTCTGTTCTTTCAGCCAGAAGCCGGTACGATCGGCGAGGTAAATCATGGCGGCAGAGAAGCTAACGACCAGGCCAGTGACCTCCTCGTCCCGGATTAGTGGCAAGCCAGAAGAACGGGGACCTGTGATCACGTCAGTATTCATATCACCTAGAGATGCACTCAACAAAACGTACTGAATCGTCTTGCGAGGAGCCAGTTTGCGGGACCCCAGAGCACGATGCCAGCCAGCAACAACAGGTGTAGAGGCGCAGGCCAAGGGTACGCCCGACAGCACGTTTTATCCATGGGGAAGCTCTTCGGCAGCGCGTCGTTGCAACGCATATTGAGCAGCACCTGCGCCTGCATGCTCACAATGAGGTCGGAGAAGTGCAGCCCGTCCTCGGTCTGCGATGGGTCCAGCATCTGGTTGAATACCAGCGGCAGTGACACCGGCACTCCCGCCGTGCGCGGGCTCGGTGGTGATCCGGGGAGGAACGCGAACGGGTCGCGCAGTGCAGGCGGCTGAATGCGGTGTAGAAGGTCCGAGTTCATCGCGTCGATGTCGGAGGCGTGCATGGACGCGGCGCGGTCGCGCGAGAGCTTGGCAGACACGACGTCCTCGATGGGAAGGATGACCACATTGTCCGCGAGTGGGTGTGGGGCGTGCGAGAGCGCGGCGAGCGTGGACTCCATCTTGGCTTCCCATGCGGGGAGGCCACCGGAGTCGGTATAGCGCAAATACCAGAGGCCGGAGCCCAGTGCCAGGAGTGCGGGCAGTTCAGAGGGAGGGGCGCGCGAGGATGGATGGAGGAGGGACTGTGTGTGGCTGGAGTTCAAGAAAGGATCCCAATGGAAGACGAGCTGGATGTCCGAGGCAGTGGTGTATGTGTAGTCCATGTGTTTGTGCTCGTCATCTGGTGGACCTGACGGCAGGTTCTTGTCGACGAGGTGCGCGAACTGAAAGTATAGTTGTCGCGTGACAGAATCCCCGACAAATACGACTCGTCTTGACCTCAGGCATGTCGCGGCGTCCTGTGGCTTATACTGGTACATCATGCAGCCTGCGGCCAGTGACTTTGCTTAACGAATGATCGGGGCGAGTCGGAGTTAAGGGACACGCACCATCTGGCTGCCAGTTCTTGAACTTCGTATCCAACCATCGACCCTCCGTGAGCAACGCATTGCAATGTAGCGGATCGGTGCGGTCTATTCTTGGTGTCAAGACTGAACCACACGCACTCGACGCTTGACACACAGAACGTACCAATGAATCCATACCGCAACAGCCCCAGCACCATCGCTACCCCCACGCACGCCCAGGACAAGTAGTGCGGCCATAGGGGATTGAGGGAGAACTGGAAGCGCTTGGGAGGCATGACGTCTTGCCTGCGAGTTGACGAAGTTGGTGGCGGGTCTGTCGGCAGAAGAGCTATGGCCTCGGGTGCATACGTGGGCCAAGATGTATCCAAGAGAGGGTGGGCAAAGAGCGGAGGTGCCGTACGCAGAAACGAAGAAACTGCGCAGAGCGAGTAATTTCCGTCAGCCTGATGCTTCGCGAGCTCCACCAACTCGCGCTCGCCTCGTTCGTGTGGGTTCTGTTCCTCTAGATCGGTCACAGAAGATGTCTCGTACTTGTCGCGTGCAATGGGTATAGAGTCGAGAACATGCAGGTGCAAAGCAGAGGTCAACGTCACTTATGTCATGCGCAGGGCCGAGCGGGCGAGCACAGAAGGAAACCTAGACGCCCACATGGAAGCTATTGGCTAACTGCGGCTAGACGCAACACCTACAGCAATCTTGATACACAGGACTACGGATATGTATTTGTATTCCGGTACAGGAGAATGCGAAGTCCGTGAAAGCGCACAAGCGCAATCTGAACAAGGAGTGTAGATGATGCAGGTAAGTACTGTACTTAGTGTCTATAGACGCTATGTAGATAGTCCGCGTGTCCAGAAAACATGGTTACAGAAAACATTACGATAGCATTATGACTCAGCACAACTCAACGCGACTCCGAGATTATACCCAAATGGTTAGATGCTCGATGAACCCGTCGAGTAGCCTGAACAAGCCGCCGTCAGCCAAGGTCACACACAGTCGAAGAGAGGCATGGTCACTAACCATTACTGGATCCACATCGAGTCGCAAGGAGATCATGTTGTCAGATGGTACAGAGCGCAGTACACGCAGGAAGCACTCACCCCTTGCAGTGATTGTTGGAGCTGGTCGGAATACATGAGAGGTATCGACACCATGAGCACGCTGAGCCAACTGTGAGTGCGCGCCCAATATATAGAAGTGAAAGGGCGTACCTGCATAAGGGTCCGAAGTGTAGAAGTTGCGGATCAACACCACGAAGAGGACTATGATTAGTGGCAAAGCCAGCACTCGGAGGGCGATGACGATGGATCGATGACGAGTGGAAGGGCTAATAATGGGATAGAGCGCCATCGCCACGAGCAATCCCATTAGAAGACCCCCGAGATGAGCTGCAAGACCGTTAGTCAGGTTCAGACACGGTTACCACCGCGCTCTACGTACCGAAGTTATCCACATCTAGACATACAACGTCAGCGACCTACTCGAAGTGAACTAAAACGCAGCGCAGACTCACAAGGTATGAAACCGACGGCAACACCGATGATGAGCTCGATGATCATGAACACCAGCTTCTTCCCCGGCTGATACTGATATCTCCAGTGGGCGAATAGATCCACCCATGCAACAGCGACCGTTCCAAATATCGCACCACTTGCACCGACGGACGGTGCACCAACGAGTGCAAAGTTACCACCGAGAACATTGCTGCCAGAGATGAGGTCAGGCAGACCCATCGCTCCAACATGAGTCTAGGACGTACCCGAAAATTCCAGCGGCGAAGTACAGGATCAGGAAAGCAGGAGTGCCCATCTCCCTCTCGACCTGAAATTTCAGTCAGCAAAGGTATGGGATGCACAGCGACAGCGGGTAGCCTCACCTGAGCAGATGCTGTGCATTGCGCCAGCATGTTCAGCAGGAAATGGATGAGACCAGCGTGGAGGAATATCGGCGTGATGAACCTGAAGGAACGCTCAGTTCACCCATCCGGCTTCAATGGCGGGAGCACACCTACCTAAACCACTGATCTGGTGTTTCGTTGTGAAAGCCGCCGAATGCGCAGATACTCTCGAGCGAGCAGAGCTCCGTCGCAGGATTTGCAGTGTTGTTCAAACCTGGGGACAAGGTTCAGCCAGTTACACGACCTCATACTCAGCAGTAGGTACTGACAAGCTACAGGCGTTGTGATGGGGAAACTGCTGACGTTCGTCATGCATGGCGGAAATCGCGCTCCAAGTTGAATCAGGGCTGACGATGATGGCCCGAGCATAGGGTTCACCACGGGCTAGGCAAACTCAGTGATTGGGACGCAAGTGCGGCAAAGTGCGGGCGTACCTTGAATGAAAACGGCGATCCTTGAGCCTTCTGGTTCGTTACGAGCTCATAGATGAGAATACCCAGCATCACCGCGCACAAGGCCCATGCTGCGCCTGTCTGTCAGAAAGGTACCGCCATCGATGCATGGGCTTACGCACAAGCTATAGGATATTTCTGCACACCGACGCCACGCTTCTTGTCCTCTATCCGCTGAGCTAGGGGATATAGACCGAAGTAACGCTTTATTATATTGGGACGTTCCTCCATCCCCGACCGAGCCTTCGCGGGGACTGTGAATGGCTCTTCTGCGTAGTCTACCGCCATTGTTGAGCCACACACGCGTCGGGGACAGAGAATGACGACGTACCCATGTCCTCATACCGCGTCTGACGAGCATAATCCTGCGGCTTGCTGTACTCTTCCGGCTTGGGTGTGAACGGCTCATCTAGCTTGCCCTCCGAAGGATTCGGCCCGCTTGGGTAGTAGTTGAGGTGCTCGTCCGTGTAGCTGTACCTGTAGTCCGGCTCGTAGACGGGGTGATGGAACTCATGAGAGCTGCCTGCTGGAGCGTGATTGTGATCAAGGAGTGGCTTGGAATCAGATTCAGACAGATCATGGTCGTGGTGGTCGTGTACAGGACTGGGGCTCCGTGGCGTAGGTATTGCTGCCATGATGGTCGTGATCAGCGGAGTGGACGCGTCGAGGGGTGAGTGTCAGGAGAGAAGAGATGACGGGGTCGTGTATTAGAGCGCAGCAGGCGGCGGGGGTGGTCGTTGTGGGTATACTTATAGACAAATGCAAGGAGGACTTGGCAATTCGCGCACGGCATGGTGCACGGCCTCTTCGTCTCTCCCAACCACTGCCTTCGCCGCCGTCAATGCCACGCCCGCACAGGCGCCCATATGCGTCCTGTTCTTGATCCGCGCGTCCCCTTCTGCGATGACGTTGAGCACAGACTACAAAGTAGTGCTAAGCACGCTTCAGAATCATAAAGCACCTCGAGCCTGGCTCCACTATCTCGCAACTTGACCGCTTGTTCCCAACGCAAGCGTAATGAGAGAACTGCTGCGCGCGACTACGGACGTCTCGGGTCGGTGCGACCGTCGCGGTGAAATGTGGCCAGTCTCAACAATAGCTGTGCGCGGTTGATGAGCAGTTGTTCCTGCGATGCACGGCGCATTATATTTTAGTCGACGACTACGGTTCTGCGTTTACATAGAGCGGCGTTATCAGTCAACGGGGAGGCCTTCGCTCTCCTTCCACCGAGTCAGCAGCCTGTTGCTCGGCTGTCCGAACGGATCAACCACTTTGCGCGCAACGTCGACGCCCGCCACCGGCAGGTTGCCAGGCTCCAAGAGGCCCAGCTGGAATAGAACGCTCGTGAGCAGTGGTACAGCGGCAGGCAGGTACAACGCGTACCTGTACGAGGACAGATGCCTGGTCCCAGTAGCTGCGGGGAGTGCTCAGCCAGTGCACTTACCTTGTAAGTCATCTTTGACTCACATATGCCTGGCGAAAAGTACATGGTGAGCGTTACGGCCAACTGAGCTTCTCGCGTGGACTCACTCGAAGGTTAGCTTGTCCCCCCGGAACGCGACTACGCCGACGAGCGCAATCTCCAGCGGTTTCCCCGTAGGTTTGATGCCCGGCAGGAAGTAATCGATCTCCTGTAGCAACCCCATTCAGCAGCCGCCCATCCTCGGACATGAAAGGCTGGTCGCTGACGGTCGTGTGAGTACACTTGAAGATCATCTCGTCGATAACTCTGTCCGCGCCGACTACAGAGCCCGAAGTCAGCTCGGGGCTTCGAACGATCGGCAGAAGAAGCACTCACTCGTCCGTGAAATGGTGATCAGCTCGGTATCCGGGGGGGTGATCTGTGGGAGGGTTGAACAATCTCGAACGTATATCCGTCTCCGAGTACGAGCCTACGTTCTCTCGGACGAAGTGGTACTAAAGTAGAAGCACCGTCAGTATGTGCAAGCCGCGTGTGCTGCCCACTGACCTTGTAGAACCTGGCCAGATCCTGGAAACCTACGCCCCCGGTCATCGTCGGAACGTGGTTCACATACGGCGTCGACACCTGCCCATGTCTAGGGTGTCAGGCCTACCGGCGGTCGCTACTTGACTCACCATCGTCGCCATGGTCTCTGCAGGATTAAACCAATATCAACAACCATCTATACTCAGGCTCCCATGAGACCGAAGGACATACTCGGCGCATTTCTCTCCTCGAATTCCTGTCCAGGAGGCTCAGCACGCATCCTCCAGGAACGACCCTCGGCGAACTCACGAAGTACGTGTGCCTCTCCCAGAGCTTCTCGAACGGGAAGTGAGGCCCGAGTTCCCTGCGAAGCAGCGCCAGCGTCCGCGTGTACGACAGGTTATTCGCCGAGCGCAAGTAGGGTGCAATCGACGAGACCTTCCCGCTCGCGTGGTCGATCGGGGGCCCAGCCTCGAATGGGAACGGGGGGCTGGCGGAGACGAACGGATACGTATGGATGGTCACGGGAGGATGGCGCGACGTCGGGATTCCCTCTGCTTTCTGCTCCGCGATTTCTTGCAGGGACGCGTGCAGAGCTTCTTGCTTCGCCGAGAGGTGGAAGATGGTGCTACAAATCGATGTCATTCAGCGTTCGGTGCTTATCATAAGATCAAGCGGACGAGCAAGGCTTACGGGAGCGTGGTCCCGTCCCGCAGCTCGTGGATGAGACCCTTGCCATCCTCGAGCTGGGGACAGAAGTGTACGCATGCCTTGAGCTGTCCCGCTAACAGCAGCTCTCCCGCAATGGTCAAGTCCGCGCTTTCCAGACCATACGTCACTAAAGCCCATTCCGTGTCGTTCTCCAGTCTCGTGCGGGCATCCGAGAAGCTGCTCTGCAGAGCGTCCGCCGCCTGGCTTGGGTAAGGGACCACGATGACATTGTAGCCCTCTTCGCTGAGCTGCATGACCATCGATCAGTACACACATGTCTATCAACGTGGACTGCAAGCACACACCTGTTGGCCCCATGATGCTTGACTGTCTGGCAGTAAGAGAACCAAAGTTGGGGGCTTCGCCACCGATGCAACAGTACTCGGGAAATAACGCGACATCTTGGGTACCGAGCTTCACCTATACGTCCTCGTTCAAGATAGTACGCCTACGATGCAGACCTGTTTAGACCGATGCGAATGGCGAGCTCCCGTGAGTAAGTCCTTCCCGACACGATAAGCTGCATCCAGATGAGAAATGCCCACTGTCTGCGGCCCGCGTACCGATAACAGACTGTCAGTTCTGCCACACCGTTCAACCGGTATGCACATGACGATGGTGATACAGGCTGAAAGTTGCAATGCACACATATATGTAGTGGTGGCTGGAGGTCAAGTCCGAAGGGCGTCTATGCATGACCACCGCACCGTCGTTGTTGCGATTATACTGATCCCGGCTAGCGGGTATGCAAAACTTGACGAAGAGCAGCGGTATCTACGTACATGATGCGGGAGACGACAGCATTGTAACATTGGATATTCAGGTCCGTTCCACCCACCCCAGGCAAGCACACTATGCGACAGTCGTCGCGATCGACGACTCGCGGCGTTCTAACGTAGGCGTCCCGCCCGTGCTCATCCTCCCTCTGCTCCGCCCAGACGGCGCACGCGTCAGCGCCGTGAGGTGCACCGCGGTATCGATCCTCAAACCGTCCTCATCGCGTTCGCCCTCCATCTCATCGTCATCGTCCGGGTATGGCGGCGGAGGCTTGTCGTCTTCCTCGTCTGGCTCCACAGGTGCAGGCCGTGTCCAGCGCGCCGCCGCACCGCTCCCGTCGACATACTGCAGCGTCGTCGGTCCGATATCGCGGAGCTGTTTGCTGAATCGGTAGCTCATCGCGCCGCGGTAGCTCGCGCGGCTCGTACTGCGGCTGGAGCCGTCGACGCTCAGACGGACGCTCGAACGCTTCTCGTCGTCCAGGCTCGCCGGTTTTGTTGGAAGGGCGCCGAGCATGCGCGGGTCGGAGGGAAGGAGGAGGGGGAGCATATATCGCGAGTCAAGCAGCTCGCCGAGCGGATCGGGTGCCTTGGCTGGTTCCCAGAGCAGCTTCTCCTGTGTCCGGTCGAAGAGCCCGTCGATAGACCGCTGTGCTGCTGAAGCCTCAGAAGACGGCGACAACGAAGCCTGTTCTGAAACGTCGTAAAGAGATGGTGTTTCGCTTATGCTCCCATCCCGATCCCGGTCGCGGTCCCCGATCTATAGAGGAACTGTTGTCTACCCGTCTGGCCACATTGCATGAGTAAAATCACTGACCTCCTTGCGGAGCTGCTCAACTCCCATCTTGACCCGATGTCGCTCCCAATCCTTCTGCAGTTGCTGGAGGTACTGATTGCACTCCTCGGTCATCCGGCCTTCGTTGACTTCATACTTGTAGTCACGAACTGCGCGGCGCATCTGGAGAGACGATGTGTCAGCCGACAGTCAGATTGACGGACGCCAGCTCACATACCTGCAGCGGATTCAAGTGCTTCATCGTTTGAATAGTCGCAATGAGGTTAGGGAACTCGCTGATAGACGACAATGTCTGTTGACCAACTCAGAATTAAATCGCCGGCGCATGCGGAACCCTTCACCAACCTGCAACCACATCAAGAGATCATGAACAGGGGCAAAATGGGAGCCGATATTCTTCGGCAGCTCCATGCTGCCAATCCATTCCTCAATCACCCCCAAATTCGCACTAATCTGAACTGCTCGTGACCTGCAATGATCGTCAGCGTGAATGACTCGGATCATGCCACGTATACTGACCGGCATAGATACTTCTTGCGCGTGAGCACACGATTGAAGGTCTCGCCTACAAGGTGTCAGCAGTCGCAGTGAGAATTCTGAGAAGGATCACTGACATGCCGTCCAGTACATCACTTGCGACCAGAACTGGACGATCAACGCAGGGTTGATGCCGGAGAGCGTGAGGAGGGTATGCAAGGCGGTGATGAAGGATATCACGTCTTTGGGAGACGTTGTAGACGATTGCTGGGGCTCGGCGAATAGTGACTGTAGGGGTGTCGTTACAGAGCCACCGCGGGCACGAGTCAGGGTCTGACGAAATGTGGCGAACCCTCCTCGAGAGTTCGGCGGAGATCCTGAGGGCTGAGACGGTGGAGACGGTGGCCTGGTCTGGGTGGGAGACATCGCACCGTTACTCCGAGCAGGGGTTGCACTGGGTGCCGTTCCGTTCGCCTTCTTCTTGCCTGCGCCGAATGATCGCAGGAACGACCACTCCCCTTCGAACTGAATGGTATCGAACTCGCTAGACAGGGGCGAGTAGTCGAGCAACGCCGCGTCGAGAAGCTGGTCTATCCTCCGTTCCGCGAAACGGATGACGAACACTAAAGCAACGCTCAGGATTTCGACAAGATGATAGTATGGTAGTTGCGACCATACCAAAGACGGAGTTCAAGATCTCCTCTATGAGCGAGAGAGACCCCAGAGCTTCGCACGTTTCACTTATATCCTTGTCGCAGCGCATAAGGTGCAACCAGACAGTCGTGTTGTATAACCAGAAGATGAGGTAGGTGGTATCTTCCGCATGGGTCTGCAAGTCTGCTCAGGATGATCCGCCGGTTCTTTGCAAGGAAACAGACTCACGAAGAAGACATCTTCGATGGCGTCAGTAGCGCTGATGATGAGGTCCTCAACCCAGTTGTGATCGCAATTTAGGCACGCAAACCGCGCGAGCATATAAAGTGCGTTGGCGGGCTCCGCATTTCGAAGTGACGGCTTGAAGTCAGTGATCAGTGATTGGAAGATGTCGGGCAACGACATTGGAGAGAAGACAAGCATGGACGAGAAATCTGGCGGTGGGGTCTGCAGTTCGCTCTGAGAGACATTACATGGCGCAGAGCGCAATTGACTCACGAGTGTAGAGTCCTCCAACCATTCGTCTTCACTGTCGTCCTCGGTTTCTATCGAGTAGAATAGGTCTTCTTCTCCCCACCACCTGGGGTTGATACCGAGGATCCTCTCAATGTGCTCCTGCACGTTTCGTCGGTTACTCAGGCGACGCATGCGCTTTTCGAGGATACGCCGTTGCTCTTCCATCCTGCCGCCCTTCCAGCCGGCTTCCCGCATGGCCTCCTCGAGCAGGAGCGCGACGTCTTCTCGTCCCGGAACAGTCGAATGTGCGGTGACGATGTCCAGCGCAGTGAGGTTGCGACGGGTGAGGGCGAGAGGAGAGCAGCCGTGTGTCAGGAGGAAGGACACGAGCGTAGGCGGGGAAAGCAGGGAAGCATAGTGCAATGGAGTCCACCCGGCTGCAAGAGTCTCCACTCAGGTCCGCACACTACCCCATTCGAGCAAGGGACGTACCATAGTCCGCAACGTTGACGTCGCAGCCCTCGGACACGAGCAGCCGCACGCACTCTTCGCGTTCGATGTCGCGTTCATTCTCCGAGCCGAAGCCCAGGATGGCAATGCTGATCAGCCCGAGCCCGTCTTCGTCCTGCTTCGAGAGGTCGACGTGCTGCTGCGCCTGCGAGTCCGTGAGGAGAAAGGAGAGGAGGGGCATGTCCCCGAACACGCATGCGCGTACTAGGCAGTGCGTGACGAGCTCTGCCTTCTGCGAGGGTGCGAGGCCGACATTGGGCGATATCAGATCCGAGATCTGCGCAGGAGTCGGGTAGAGAGGCTGCAAGTCCGGCTCGACAACAAAGTCGTCCGGGCTGAGTGAGGAGGAGGAGTCCATCCGGGGAGAGGGTGTGCTCGGTGAGCCTTGTGCGGTCGCGAAGGATGGCCGAGGAAACGCGTCCTAGTCGCGAGGCAGTATGGATGGCAGACACGGCAGATCCCGCCAGCACCTGCGCCGGGTGAGAAAGCGGGCAGTGTCTTGGACAGCGAGCGTGCGGGAGGTTAGGAGGACAGAGAGCGGAAGTTACGACGACATGTAGCGGATAGGGAAGGTCCTCCGAGTCGATCTCGACGCTACATATGGGCGCCTTCCTGCATTGCACCCCAGAACACGTGCCTGAAGCGCACTTCATTTGCTTCACCATCCACTCGCTCGCCATCCCGGCTTCTTCCTGCACCATGCCTCCCGCCAAGCGACAGAAACTCTCCGGCGACGAAGGGTCCGAACACGAAGAGGACCAGGAGATGCTCTCTGGCTCGGAGGACGAGTTTTCTGCAGACGCCGGATCCAGTTCCGCAGGCAGCGAACCAGACACCGAGGACGAGATTGCGGGGGCGAAGTTTGCAAAGTCGAAGCAGACCCAGAAGCGGAAACGACGCGCGACGGACGCCGTGAAATTCGGAGCGACTCTACAGTCCCTTCTGACCACAAATGCCCCGGAAGCACCGTTGTCGCTGAAGCCGTCCGTGGCGAAGAAGCGGAGAGATGACAAGCTGGAGGCGAAGGGAAAACAGGTGCTGCAGGTGGAGAGGAAGGAGAAGGAGGATCGAGGGCGGATAACAGACGTGATTGGGGGATGGGGAGGAGAGGGCGAGCGTGCACTGAGGAAGGTTGCCCAGCGCGGAGGTGTGTGTCCATCGCGTTCATGCGCCTCGCGGCAATACTGACGACACGCACAGTTGTGAAGCTCTTCAACGCGATCCAGCAGTCGCAGGCTGCAAACGCGGCTGCAGCGGAAGAGCTGAAGGCACAACGTGGGACGGGGAAGCCCACGCTTCCTGCACCCGCCATTCTCGACAAGAAAAAGAAGGGAAAGCAGAAAGACAACATCGTCGGGAGTGGAAAAGGAGGCAAGTTGGCTCACTTCGCCTGTGGAACCCTCGCTCATTGTCGTTGCAGCTACTCTGGCCCAGGACGATTTCTTGGACATCATTCGCTCGGGCGGGATCGTCTCGAAGGCATGATCTATGCATGTCACTTCAATCATCTGCGCTTATCATTTCTTGCATCTCACTTGCGCTGCCCTGCTCTGGCGCATAAATACGAGTACTTCGCCTTTACCAGATGTCTTGGTTGTGTGTGCACTTTCAGCTTGCCGTACAGTGCCACCATCAATCGTGCTTCGAACATCCACTGCGATTCAGGCAAGTCGTTAGTCTTGTCTCAATCGTACCCGTAGACATATGTACCGCACACCGAAAAGTACTTCGGCATTCACTGAGGTTAAGTCCGTTGATGGTTTGCGGAGCGCCCGCTGAGCACGAGGGCGCTTACGATGAGCTTGCCCTAAAGTAACTTCCTCTCATAAAACTTCCGCCTCGGGTCTTCGTCGTGTTCCTCATGGTCTGTTACTTTCCGTCTGTCATGTCGGCTTGTTCACTAATGTTTTGTGCAGCCAGCACAACCGAAGGCGAAGATCTACCAGGAGGAATGGGAGCGTCGGTTACATGATGTGCAGGTTTCCAAAGAGTGAGTTCCGTTCTTTCTCTTGCAGTTGGCGACGATGCTTCCGGGATGAGCAACTTAAATGGGAATCTCTCTGAATTTCTTTGAAGAGTCAAAAAAATTGCATGTATTATCTGATTCGTAGCGTCGTCGCCATTCACGTTATACGTGGACACTGTGCTGACTTGATGACCCCACAGTGATTTAAACCGGCTCGTCATGGACTACCTCGTCATTGAGGGATACAAGTCCGCAGCAGAGGAATTCAGCAAGGAGGCAGCCCTCGACGCCCCTGTGGACTTCGACTCGATCGAGAACAGGATGAACATCCGGGAGGCACTCCAGCGCGGTGATGTCGGTGATGCCATTACGCGGGTCAACGACCTGAACCCAGATGTGAGTGTTCCTCTCCCGCGTCCCTGACAGGCCGCCTCGCGGCGGCCTGTCTTGACAGGATTAAAACTTTTCATGCACCACGCCGAGACCCCAGGGTCGATGGTGAAACTGTACACCAAAACTTCAGTCTTCAATATGATCCCCCTTATTTGCATCTCGCGTTTCACCGTAAACTACGATGCTAATAGACAATATGCTTGTAGATACTCGACACGAATCCATCTCTATACTTCAGGCTCCAGCAGCAAAGACTGATTGAGTACATACGACAAGGCAAGGTCGCGGACGCACTTCAATTTGCGCAGGACGAGCTTGCCCCTCGCGGAGAGGAGAGCCCGGAGTTCCTCGCCGAGCTTGAGCGCACGATGGCGCTGTTGGCGTTTGAGTCTTCGCCGCTGATGCCGACCTCTGTGAGCGAGCTATTATCTCCTGCGCAGCGGCTGAAGACTGCCGCGGAGGTCAACGCGGCGATACTGGAGAGCCTGAGCCAAGGGAAGGAGGCCAAGCTTGTCGGGTTGTTGAGATTGCTGTGTTGGGGGGAAGCCATGTTGGAGGAGCGTGCAGACTTGCCGAAGGTGCGTTTGTGGTGCTCATCTCGCACTCCTTCCCTCGACTGACTGTGCACCGCAGCTCGATTTAAACGATGGGACGTTCGGCGAGCGTGCCACTCGGTAGGCGAGACGTATGCGCGATGGATGTCCTTTGTATGTATACCTGTGCTTTGATGATGCGTGCACCCTTGTACTATTAGTACGGAGTTTGTAACATGGACTGTTTGTGATGTCTTGCGTACGTCGGGCGTGCGAGTGCGACGCGCCGAAAGCGGGAGTGAGTGGGTTTGAACGGGGTAAGTACGAAGACGACAATCAGATGATCGCGAGGCGGGCCTGGCAGGTTAATGATTTGGCGATTTGGCGGGATGGTTAATTGAACGCGGGAGTCCGGAAGACAGGCCGAGCGCAGTCTATTGTGCGCAGGCGGCGTCCGTGCGCATGCGAGGTGGCCGCACGGCGATCGGGTGAGGGTGCAGCAAGCGTAAGTGGGACCGAGAGCCGGAGAAGGGTGGCCATGAGGAGTTCATGTGTGCAGAGTGGAATGCTCGAAGGAACCAGGCCGGGGCGCGCGGGGGCGGAATAGGCAAGGCCGGGCGGCGAGCGGCGCCGGCGAGGGAGGTGAGATGCGGGGGTCGGTATGCCGATGCTGACTAAGCGGGCGGCAGCGAGTGTGCCTTGAGAGCAGTTGCCGGCTCGCCTGTCTTCAGAGTTCTCGTCGTTTGGCTCAACGACGCCCTCGCCCCCGCCCTGGCTCTCCTGCCTCTCGCCGCCACTGCCGCCGTCCCGCTGCAGGCCTCTCTGGCGGCCTCTTCTCTGCGCGGCCCCCGTCGCTCCTTCCTCCCCCGCCCGCCCTCCACGCATCGCTGGGATCGCACCCTCTCCCGGTCCTACCTCTCCCTCGTCCCTCCCGCCCATCACCATGGACGACGGCGCCCGATCTACCTACATGAAGAAACCACGCAAGCGTGTCCTCGTCGTCAGCAACGCGTCCCCCGAGTCCAGCGAGGACGACATGGCGCCTCCCGAACCACCCAAGCCACGCACCTTCCCTCGCCCCCTCCCCAGCCCCTCTCGCTCCTTCCCATCGGCCGAGGCGTATCCTCCTGAACGCTTTCACAGCGGCCCGGGCAGCTCCCACATCCCTACACCCTTGACCACCAATCTGCATTGTTATCCGCGGTCCAATCCCTCAAATCCTGCCCTTTCTTCCCCCTCCAGCACCAGCTCCCCTGCTGTCGAGTCCACCCCTCCGCCAAGCACGCCCGGACTGAGTGGCTCCACCATTCAGCTCAACGAAGAGGGCACCATCAGGCAAGACATGATCACGTCCGCAGGCTCAGACCGCAACGAGAACACCCCGCAAGCACGACCGCGGCAATTCGTGCGGCCTTCCACTCAGTCTAACGCGAGGAGGTACTCTTCTAGCGGCTCCCGCCCAGCCACGGTGCGTCGTGCTTTCATTTCTCCTGCATCAGCCATGCTGACTGCCGCGCAGTCGCCGACCGTCTCCACCCCCGATTCGTACATGCCCACCCCTCCACATGTCTTCCGCTCAAATCCGATGGACAAGGCTATAGTGCTCGTCACAACTGACGCGGAGAACCTGCATATTGTGGATATCACGGGCGCAATGACCCCCGCTTTCATTCGCGAGCGGATCTTCACCAAGGTGCGTGCCCATAACCGGCGGAGTGAGGGCCCGCAGTAACGCGCTTCGACAGCTCCAAATCTCAGATGAGGACCAGGCGAAGTTTTCAATCTATCGCACGGAGATTGGACAGTTCGCCATCGGCGATGCTCTCACAGACGAGGAATTGTTCGATCTCTACAGAGAACACGGTGATAGCAGCGGCAAGCTCAAGTTGTTGGTATCTCATTCTTCCGCGACTGTCCACGAGCCCGGCTACGACTCAATCCCGACCTCCACCGTCAACACCATTCCTCCTCCCGTCCTCCCACAAGCTTCGTTGTATGCACCTCTCCGACCTAACCGTCAGACTAGGTTGCGGCAAGGAAGTCAGTCCTCCGCAAGCGAGCCTCATCCCGCCGAAGTGGGTTACGAAGCCTCCGTCTCGGATGATCTGGATCAACATGACGTGGACACCGCTGTCCGGGATGCTCGCGATTATCCCCGCCCTGCTATACACTCGCGTGCGCTGCCCATGCCCACACACCGCCCGTCCTCTCCCTCCGGGTATGGCCGCCGGTCTCGTTCTCCCGCCAACTTGCTGTCTCCCGACCGCTCTGTTGTACAGAGTCCCGAGTCTCGCGCTTACCGTTCTGACCCGTATCATATTGGCGCATCACCTGTGCCTGTGACAGGTCCATCTCCGCAGACATCTCGATTTGACGATCTCCACCCCTTGCCACCATTACCTCCATCTGACGCGCGCTCTTCTCCCGCAACCGAAACCGCCGAACGCGAGCGGTCGCATACAAACGACGGCACACCTTCTAGCTATGCCGAACATTGGCAACGAGAACGTGAGGATAGAGAACGGGAGCGGAGACGAAGGGAACAGCGGAAGGACAGTGGACGGCATCGTGACGCAGACTCGACGGAGAGTAGGGCATGGACCATCGTTCCCGGCGACGTCCCCTCGAGTGGTTACAAGAAGGATCGTCCTACCACGCCGCAGGAAGCGCGTTCGAATGGTCGGTTCCCATTGACTCCACCATCCCTCATGGGTGGTCTTTCCTCGTACCGCGCTGGATCAAGCGGCTCCGGCGAGTCATCGTCTCGCAGGAAGCTCAAGCAGGTGCCGAGCAATTGGGCTGTCACATGGAAACATTCGAGTAACAAGGCGGATCCCAAGCCTGTTCCGACCGCGTCTCCCCAAAGCTTGATGCGACACGGCGCGAAGAGCATGACAGACATGCGAGGTGCATTTAAGCATCCTCCCAGTCTTCAACCTGGTCGTGGCTCAAGACCTCCTCCTCCCCAGCCCCCACTGCCGATGATCACTCGTCCCTCTACTGGCGGCAGCTGTGCTGGTGGCCCCTCCCTGCCCAGTGCCTCTTCTCCAGGCGACATCTTGTCCGCTCACTCGGAACTGGGCCCCTCTCCGGACGTCGCGCGCTCTGCTCTGTCCCCGTCGAACAGCTACCTGCGGAGTCCGTATGGTATCCCGTCTGCGACGTCGAATAGCTATCTGGGATCTCCCGCTCAAGACCCGTTTCCTCGTCCTCGTTCTGCGCTAGGCGAATCGAGTTCTGCCCCGTACACCCAGCCACGCTACATGCATTCCCCACAAAACTCGGAGACATCCTACGACCCCATCTCGCACAGGATACCCCTTTCTTCTGGACAGGGCTACGGCACCAACGTTTCCATCCATTCGTATTCGTACCGTGACGACACGCCGAGAGCGCCACCACCGCAGGCGTATGGCGACCAACAGTCGGACGTAGGGACAGGCACCGCAGTGCACTCGATCCGGGGGCCTCGGACTCCTCCACGAAGCCCGGTGGATGGTTCTACGTGTGGGCCGGGAACCAATAGTTTCGAGCCCAGCTCCTTGCCTACCGAGCCTCCTGGGACTGCGTTCGCAAAACGTGGTGCGATCAACGAAGACAACGGGTCGCACACCGTCCGGCCTGATGACCGCACCTGGCTCGAGGGCTTCATTGACGAGAATGCGGCTGAAGGAACTATGCGCCCACCGCAGAAACCGCGGCCGCCTCCCGACCAGCAGCTTCCGACGCCACCACCTACCATCGAGATGCCGAACATGTCGAGCGTTCTGTCGATGTCGACCGGGTCCACTCTCACCAATGGCAGCCAGATCAGCAGTACGAGCCAGAACGCCGACGACGAGGACTCGGATAGCGACGAAGGCGCCACTTACTTATGGGCGAAGAAGCCACCGAAGAAGTCTGCGGAATCTCAGCAACCGACGCCCGTTCAAAAGCCAACATCGACTTCTCGTCCTCCTCTCACACCTCTCGTCTTTCCCTCCATGGACCCTAACGCTGCTGCGTCCTCCGGCAGCGTCGACTATGGCAGGTCTCCTCCGCCCGGCTTCCCCGGCCCTCCCGACTACATCCCTAGCTCCATCCCTCCGCGCACCCCCAGGCGAACACCTGCCATCACACAGCCGACGAAGAAGCTGAAGGACCGCATCAGCAAGTTCGACAACAACTTCGATGTCACTTGGGCTCCCCGACCGCCACCGGAGGTCATGTACGAGCGCCTCGAGGAATACTTCCCCGAACACGATCTCGACAAGCCAGTCATCGACGCGCCGTCGGGCGGCACGTCGCCGACAGCGACGGAGGCTCCTGCTGTGCCGGTGCAGCCGCGCTTCAAGCACAAGAAGTCTATCCGCGTCGTCGCCGCAGAGCACAAGCGGCAGATGGACCGGACGTCGCGGGGCGACAATTCGACTGTGGCGCCGTTGTCGCGCAAGCGGCACACGAAGCTGTGGGGCAGCAAGTTGGAGGAGGTCACGACCGAGCAGGGCAAGGGTCCGCTGTCGTCGACGGCGTCTGATGGCTCTCCTGGCTCGGGAGGGGGTACCAAACGTGAGTCAATCTATCTTCGCTCGTGTTGGAGTCAGGCTGACTGGAGCAGTGGCGATATTCCGCTGGGTACGCGGCGAGCTCATCGGGAAGGGAACGTACGGTCGTGTGTATCTCGCGCTGAACGCGACTACGGGTGAGATGATTGCAGTGAAGCAAGTCGAGATCCCGCGGACGGCGAGCGACAAGGACGATTCGCGGCAAGTCACCGTCGTCGAGGCGCTCAAGTTAGAGAGTGAGACTCTCAAGGACCTGGACCACCCGCACATCGTGCAGTATCTTGGTTTCGAGGAGACGCCGACGTTCTTGAGCATGTGAGTACCCTGCCCGTCTCGCGGTCGGGTCTTCTTAAGGCTTATGCGTGTGCGCAGCTTCTTGGAGTACGTTCCTGGTGGCTCCATCGCGAGTTGTCTACGCAAGTATGGCCGCTTTGACGAGGAAGTCACGAAGTCGTTCACTGGTCAGATCTTGAGCGGACTCGAGTACCTCCACTCCCGGGGTATTCTGCATCGAGTACGTGCTCTCTCCATCGTATCACACTATGCATGGTGTTAACGCTCGCTCCAGGACCTGAAAGCGGACAATATCCTCGTCGAGACCTCCGGTGTCTGCAAGATATCGGACTTCGGTATCTCGAAGCGCACAGACGACATCAACATGGCTGCTGCATACACTTCCATGCAAGGAACTGTCTTCTGGATGGCTCCGGAGGTCGTCAATTCCAAGGGCAAGGGCTACAACTCCAAGATCGATATCTGGAGTGTCGGCTGCGTCGTCTTCGAGATGTGGACGGGTCAGCGGCCGTGGTCCGGGCAGGAAGCCATGGCTGTCTTGCTTCATGTGAGTCTTCGTTCGTTCCTGTTCGTTGCCCTGATGCTGATTTGGTACCCTTAAGCTCTACCAAACTAAGCAAGCGCCTCCGGTGCCGGACGGTATCGTGTTGTCTCCGTTGGCGGATGACTTCAGGTTGCAATGCTTCGCTGCGTAAGTTCTGCTTGCCTGACATGAGTGAAGTAGATGCTGATCATTGTTTCCAGCGATCCCGATGAGCGGCCAAGTGCTGCTGAGCTGCGGAAGCACACGTACCTCGAACTCCAGCCGGGCTGGTCGTTCAACGGGTTCAAGTAAACGGACCTGGATCCCGCTAATATCCCTCTGTCATATTCCCAAGTCGCATATCTCATCCGCATCACCGTTGCATGTCTATCTTGTCCGAGCTATCCCCCACGTTTCCCATGTCATCGTCATCGTCACCGTCATGCTCTATAGTACCACCCCACATGTCTTTGTTTGTTCTGGCCACGCACATCCCGTATATCCATCCGTTCCTGCAACATACACCGTGTAGCACTTTAATCGTATTGGGATCCTAGGATCGAGAGGCTGGAATGCATGGACACTACGTTATGATTTCTCCAGGAAACCTGCATGTACACAGTGTACGCCTACGCTTACCGGAAATACCACAGGGTTTTCGCGGACGCTCTTGCCCTCGAGAGGCACGATGACGTCATGTGTCACTATACTTCGTTATTAGTACAAAAGAGTGCCAGGGACACCCGCCACACTCCATAGCTTACCCGTCATGCAGGCCCTGGAAGACACCCTCCGGAAGCCGACCTCTGAGGAACAGCTCGCGGAGATCGCGCGACAGAACGCAGCCGTGCGCATACAGAAGGCATGGCGGAAGCGGATGCGCAAGAAGTACCTCGGGCCTGATTTCCTCTGGACAGACCTCGCGATCCATGCGCGGATGAAGGTGCGCCACCATGGCGACGTGCGATCGAAGCTGCCGTGCCAAGACTTTCCTTTGCGTGAATCGATCGTGGTTAACCACACGCACGTTTGCAGGTCGATAGAGATGCGGCGGCGGAGGGCAAGAATACGAGTCGGGACAGGTGGAAGCGGGCGGCGTTCCTAGCGGGGAGGCTGCAGGATGGAAACGACGTTGTGGGCCAGGAAGGGGACAACGTCGTGCACTCTGAGGCTGCGCGGAAACACCTCGAGACGCAGCATTGGCTGGAGCTCATCGACGGGTGGGTGTTCTTGTCTTGGTGCGTTCCGTCGGGTCGTCGTGTCGTTAACAACATCTTGCAGAAAGCATCGTTATGGCTCGAATTGTAAGCCTGTGCCCTTTGGTGACAGACAGTCTCTGACACCGGTTGCTTTGCAGTGAAGGTATAACATTTCCTCACTCGTAGCCATATGACTGACGCGGAGGGGGTGAATAGTACTACCATGCCCGCTGGAAGCAGGAAGACACAGAAGATAACTTCTTCAAGTGGTAAGCTCAAGTCGTCTCGTACTGTCTCCAGGTGCTGGAACCGGTACCACGCAGGCTCGATTATGGAGGTGGCAAGGACCTGTCGCTCCCGGAGTGTCCGCGTGAGCAACTCGAGAAGGAGGTGAGTGCGCAATGTCACTGACCGAGAGACAGACTGAGGAAATGGCATCGTTCCTCAGCGAATCACGTACCTTTCACCGAGCCAGCGTAAGTTCGTAAGGTTACGCACGATGGGGTCAGGTCACTCACAGCGCGGAATGATAGGCCTGAATTACCTGGTAACGATCGACAGCGACGGGAAGCTTCGCTGGGCGCGGAACGGACAACACGTTGATACTACCGCCGGACGATGGAAGGACGCGGGTGGAGGCAAAGGCATCGTCCCATTCGACGATCCCACCCCAGGAACTTCTACCTTAGCCACCCGGCATAGCTTCGCGCCCTCTTCCAGCTCGAGTCCCGCCTCATCGACCTCTTCGCTGTCAGGAGAGGATGAAGATGCGGCGATGCACTACGTCGGCCTACAGAAGGAGTCGAAGAACCCCGTGAAGAGGGTGCTGCAGAAGAATTTCACGATCAGGGGTCTGCTTGACCGGCTGCTCAGGAAGACTATCAAGCGGAACACCTGGATATATGTCTCCGTAAGTTTGGTTGGGGGCTCCGCAAGCTACAAACACTGAACACTGACCGCTTACAGGACAAGAACTGTGCGTTCTGCCCTCGCCAAAGCTCGTCAACCACTGACACGTTCTTTACGTCGCTGCATAGTCAACATCTTCATAGGCATCAAAGGTAGGTCATACACCGACTGCCAAGTCGCGATTGTCAGGTCTCATCACTGCCGCCAGTGTCCGGGACCTTCCAGCACTCCTCGTTCCTATCCGGCGGTTTGGTCACTTCCGCTGGGCTCATATCCGTCCACGACGGCCTCATCCACACACTATCCCCGCTGTCTGGACACTATCGGTGCGTTCATAGACTCCGGGCTAGAGGTGCTGCTAAACGCGGTATACACAACCCTTGTAGAACATCAATAGAGGTACGCACGACGCTTGTGGGTGATAAGTGTCAGTAACTTACCCAGATGTCGGCGCAGCACTTCCGGATGTTCATCTCTGTTCTGGAGGAGCGAGGTGTGGACATGAGCAAAGTCGAGATTAGCAAAGCGGAACTTGCCCTTTGGGGGTACGTCCTCAGTATTTTCCTAGATATTGCTCTGGAGTGCTCACATTATCGCGTGCCAGCATCGAACACCTCAAAAAGGTCCAGAAGAAGCAGGGCGAAGTGGTCAAGAAAGCCAAAGAGGAGACTGCAACTGCGGCAAAGCGGGTCACTGGTGCACTCACCCACCGCGAAGGGCACGAAGATACCTCATGGAAACGAGAGATCCTTGAAGGGCGGAAGTCTCGACGACGGTCGCATGACAACGGGTCGAAGGAGACGAGGGACGATGCTCCTCGGAAGTCAGGGGAGGCGAGGAATGCGGAGGCCGGTCCATCCCAGGCAGCGAAGTCGTCGGAGGGACAGGACGGCGAGCAGGCGCAGGATGGCGACCACGCGAAAGACGTCGAACAGGCGAAGACCGGCGGGGAAGATCGCCCAGCAGGCTGAAGGGCTATGAGATGGGGCGGTTGTTGATACCCTGTATACCCTATCACACCTTGCTGTTGCTTGGATCATGCTAGATTTAGTTGTGCTTCGAATGTATTGCTCTGCACAAACCCCATAGTGTACACGTTGTAAGCTGTCATCGTAACAGAATATGCCGATCATGCTCTTGCCCACTTGCATTCGATATGGGAGACTCCGACAGGCAAGGCAGACTGTGGATAAGTATTCTGGATCAGCAGTGATAGGGAATGCCATCAGTAAGTACTACCTTCTCATCGTAGTCGACCCATTCTCCCTCCTCGAGATCGACGTCCGTGAAAGGTGTTCCCGACTCCGTGCCAACACATTTCCAGATGCCCTGTGTTGACGAGGTTAGTCGGCTGATCGCAGTAAATCAATAGCAGACTAGCCTTCGGGTCGAAACCGGTGAACTCCAGACCGCGGCAGTCGATGGTCAAGAACGGAGCGAACTGGCCGTTCGAATCCGCGGTGTATGGCTTGGGCTTCTCGCCAGGTTCGAACTTGGCGGACGACTCTCGCTTGCAGAGACCGCACCTCCACACGAAGTTTGCTGTGCTACCCTTGCCGGAGGTTACTTCGCGTTCTTCCTGAGCGTAGGAAGGCTTCAGTGCGCGATGCAGCGCCGGATAGGACGGCGTACCAGCCGATTCACGGTGACGAGCTTTGGGTGCTCCTCATTGCAGCTGGTGCACTTTACCTGTGCACATACCCGTACATGTCAGCATGCGACGGCACACGAGAGACGAGGCCCTTACTTTGAAGAAGAACTCAAAGTCGTCCGAAGCCGGTACGAGGTCGGTGACATTCTCGAGTTCGGCTTTGATAGAGAGCAGTAAGCGCTTTCCACACAGTCAACATCTTCCTCTCGCCGCGAGCACCGCGATCGCACTCACAACCATCGTGCTGAGTTCTGGCGAGGCGGTGGTAAGAGACTGAGCAGTATGCGTTTACCATAAGCGGACACGAAGGCTAGCGCCCGCCAGCTTTCCTCGCGCTTGTGGTGAAGCGGGAGTTGTGCCTCTGCCTCCTCCGTCCAGCTGGTCCTCGGCGCAATGGCTCTCTCGCGCTCTTGCAGGGCTGCCCTCGCCCCCCTTCTTCGCCCAAGGTCCTTTCACACATGCTCTGTGCTCGCTGCTCGAAAGGAAGCCGCCGCCTCAGCCGCACCGTCCAAAGCAAGGCGCACCGTCCCCAGCACGGAGCCGCTCCCAATTGATGAGGATGCCCTGGAGGACCAGGTGCCAGCGGAGGACGATGCGCCAGAACCGATGCACAAGTACCTGCAACAGCAGCGGGATATGCTATACTACCTCCGACTAATTGAGCACGAGATGCCCAAGCTCGTCGGTACGTTCTGCGTTCTTCGTTCTGTCGTGCCTCGCGCGCCATCTTACGCAGGAGTGTGCAGCGTATCGCAAGCCTTTCGTACCCCCAGACGCCTCTAATCCTCTAGTAATACGCTCCATCTCTTATGGTGGTGAGCAACACCCTGCTGCTGCGAAGGCCACCATCGTCCTCCCGGTCGCAAAGCTTCCGCTCCAGAATGCGGAGGCCGTTCATAAGTTCAAGGTCCTCGCGGGCGTTCGCTGGACGCCGGATCCTCCCGCAGACTCTGGGATTTCGCCGGAGGAGAGCGGGTCTGAGCACGGGTACTTCAAGATTTCCTGCGAAGACTTCCCGAAGGCCGCCATGAACCTGAAGTGGGCGAGCGACACGATCGACCGGCTACTAGCGGCTGCGAATGTACGTTATTTTCCTCACACAATCTTTGTCGCACGGGCCTTGCTGATGCTGAAACGGGGCGTGTAGGATCTGAAGGAAGAGAAGTTCGCCGACATTCCCGTCGACACCCGGCACGTCGAGGCGAAGACGCGCAAGGCGAAGAAGGGGGGCCACATCTATGGCAAGCAGACACATAGACCGTCCCTTAGAGACTTCCCGAAGGAGTGGCTGCCTGTACCAAAACCTGAGGCCGCTCTTGAGTCCTCCGCGAGTGCATAATGCCATGTCGTCGTGCACTACTTCATCCTTTCAGACCCTCAGTCCGTCTTTGCGTTGCAGGTGTCCACCCCACTTCTCGAATGGCTTGATTCAGAGCGAAGTGACCGTTCATAATACGAAACAAGTCATCCCAATGGGGAAGGCTTGCGAGAACTCTGCCTTGTATGGTGTTCTCGACGACAATATGTATGCTATACGGTCGCAAAGCTGGATTCGCGATGATTGCTCCACCAGGAGAGACGATAGCTCGCCTTTCAATGGCATAACTCGTGTTCCAGGCTGCTTCCGCCGTGTACTCACTCCACGATTTGACCTTGAACCAGCTCGAAAGGTTGTTTAGGCTTGCCGATGGGCGGTACAACTCACAGCTCGTCGTGGTCTCCGAAGCACTGTGACGAGATCGTTCACGAGCGAACGAACCGACGGACGTCCCTCTGTGAGTGTCTACCCGCGGAGACGATAAAGCTTTGGGTTTCTCGCTAAAATCCTGTCAGCAAGATAGATGGCTGCAGTGCGCGGAAATTGACCTACAGAAGAGCCGATCTAGCACTTCAATCACGAGCGACGGACTGGCTTTGACGTTCACGACGAACGACTCGGATGCATGCTCGTCTCCGTCGTCAAGCCCGTACCACAAGCAACCATCATGCAGTGCCAACAACAGCTTCTCCAGGGTCTTCTTGTGCTGCGACCCCTCCTCCCAGTATGCAAGGGTCTGCTGCTCGAAGGTAGCGAACCACTTCTGCCCAAACGAGAAGAAAGATAATTTGATCGAACCGAGAAAATTCAGGTCCGAACCGAACGCCCATGTATTGATCTCGGTTGGCCAGCGGTGTCCGTGCGGGGGTTTTTGGAATGGGTAGGTGGACGTAGCGGGTGCGCCATAGGTGAATGCAAAGAGGTAGGCGACAAAGAACACGCTCTGCATCTGCAAGCGTGTGCGTCATAAATATGTCCATGCTAGACCAGGATGGAACTCACATCGTCCTGAACCCTATGGAATCGACGACGGCTCTGCAGGACATCGATGGACATGTACGGAAGCGTTCCCTGTTTGCATTACGATTATGAAACACAGGAAGTTGAACATTCGGGACTGGCTTACCGTCGGGAACTTCCTCGCAGTAGGGCTATGCTCCTACACCGAGCGAGCGTGAGACCACCGCGTGAACTATATCAAGTGCGCCTCTCACCTCCGCAGGGGGATTTACGCCTCCCGCCATGTCGAGATCATGAAGGAGACCTACAACTCCAGTGGGTTCATGATTCTTGCGTCGCACTAGCGTGATCTTTGCGCGAGGTTCTTCAGATAACGGGATGACGGTGCGCTCTTGTGGATGTATGAATGTGGACGGCTCTTCCGACGCTAACAGGATATTTCCATTGCTGATGTCCCGGTGTAAGACTCCAATGCTATAGAGCCACTGGACAGCTGTATGCGGTCACCGTCAACGAAGGCAGGCTAGACAGGAAAACGGATACGCGCCTCGATATATATCTGCCATAGCTCTTGCCATCTCCCCAACACTCTGGTACTGAGCGAGAGTTCGCTTGAGCGGTGACATAGACACGATTTCTCGGCGTATGATCATCTTTCTGCGGGCTGTTTCGGGTATGTCGCCTTCATGTGCGAACCCTCGTACGGACTGATGGACAAATTCTCCGCGCCATGTCCTGCAAATAAATAATGAGCATATCAACGACGACGAATGTCGGGATCGCACGCACCGTTCAGGAAGCAGAACATACTTCGCGCCATCCTGGTGAGCGTGCTGCTTGACGAAGTGCTCAATGTCCGTCTTCTGGGCACGCGAACCCATGTCGGCATAGTACATCTTCAAGGCGTAGGGCCCCACGTATACGCGACCGCTGCTGCCGAGATGTTCTTCGCAGATCGACGGATCACAAGCGTCGACCTCCCTGAACGCAGACCAGACGACCGTGTGGCGCCCAGTCAATGACCCACGACTGTCCACAAGATGGTCGAGGTAAAACCGAGTTGCTTCTCCAGCCGCCGAGTCAGCACCAACGTCCATGTAAACCGCTTGTCGATGGCGGTATTGTATCGGCATGGCTTCCTTGGATGGGGCGAACGGCCGTGCGACATCTTGGAACACGAAGGCCGGGTGAACCCCCAAGTGCTCGTCGTCCGCCAGAGTCAGCCCCAGGACAAGTTGGATGAGCTCGACGACACCGGTAGACGACGTGTTGCGGATGTGGTGCCGTTCCGTGCCTATAGCATCCGCGCGCAGGAAGACCGTCTCGTCCGCGGTGCAGGCGAGACCCAGGACGGACCGCAGATGCGGCTGCGTGCAGCGCTGTTGCTGCATGTAGACCAGCTCCTGCATGATGCCTTTGTGGATGTTCGACTCCTTGGTCTCGCCGGAAAGGAGGATGCCAGGCCAGCATGCGTACGAGACATCGAGTTTGTCGGCGTCGAACATAGCCTGTAGGTCGGAGGAGAGATTCGTTGGACGCGTCGCAGCGTGTGATAGAAGAGAGATGTGCTCGTAGAACTGCTCGAACGAGACTGAGGTTGAGGTGTGCGGCAAGCCGTACGACATGAATTGAAGTGGTGGGATGGAATCCTCTGAAACCTTCGAAACGTCGTCGACCTCCGGTTTATGGGCGTGCGAAAAGACCTTGGGAAAGTTGGCGAGGATCATTGGGAGAATGCGTGTATTCTCCGCCAGATTGGATGCAGTGTCCGACGGTTGCGCTTTGCGGAAGGCCGAGTAAGGCAGGGCGAATAGGTCCGGGCGCGAATCTTCCTTATTATTGGGAAGCGGGAACGCTGCTTGAGGGTTTGGCATGGTACTGAATCGAAGCGCAGGGCGACGACGAGCCGCAAAAGTATCGTCAACAGACATGGCGCAAACATACGCCAGGACTCCTACGACGTTCAGAAAGTCCACGGTGCCAGTGTGTCGCTCCTTGCTAGTGTCGAAGTCTGAATGCCAGCGCCACACGTAAGTATCGGTAGGTCGCTCGTCGACAGCTGTTTGCTCGATGTTGCCTTGCTGTAGGGCAGTCAGGAAGGCAGCGCGAGCGCAGATCTCGGCCCACGCTTCCTCGGGAATGTCCTGGTTCGGAGACTCTGTAGTGGTGACGGATAGGACCCCGTGGGCCAGGAACAGGTAGAGGATGCGGGCAGCGAGGTCGAGCGGCACGAGTTCCCCCAAGGCATGGTTGACGAGATCGGAGGACGTCCACTGACGCGAAACCAACTCTTGTGCCAACTGCGCCTCGTTGACCTCTCTACCCACTGCAGACGAATGCTCGCTCAGCAGAGTAGACGAGCTGCGGAAGGCATCCGCCTGCAATTCGAGCGCGACATCCAAGAAGTCGCTCTTGTCGAGGTCAATCTGCGCCGCGATGAGAACATAAACAGAAGTGCATGCATGTCAAACTGGCAGGAAACTAACAGCGACTTTGGGGCTCCGCTTGCGACTTGTCTTCCTCATATGTGCCTTTATGCCAACTCCCCAACCTTGCTCGTATACTGTGATTTTTTGATGAGACGCAATTGGCGGGTGTGCATCGCTGTGTAGGAGTTCAAGTTGTGGTGTTGGTCAGAGTGAGCGCCAATCCCTGCCTGCCTCTCCGAGGTTTACTGCACAGCCACCCGAACCAAGTTCACAGCCACCGACAGCGCCCCAGTAAGTACTCAAGGCTCGTAATGTGAACGGTGAGTAAATCACCACGTAGGACAGAAACTGAGGGGAAACCAGCAGTAACGTACGTGTGGCTTTGACGGTTTGATAGCGAGGAACAACGCATTTGGGCGCTCTGTTGCTCAACATGACCACGTGATACAATTGGTCGCTGGTCCAGGCGCTTGTGCAAGTTGAACTCGCTATTGCAGACCGCCACGACTCACGTATCCGCACCATTGTCCTGCTGGCCAGATCGGTGGGAAAGTTGATTGTTGTCTCTTTCTATGTGAGTGAACCATAGCAGGCAATGAAGGCGGTGATTTGGACTGACTCATTGTCGTCCCCCAATCAGAGCCACTCTACCACAGCCCCCACCCACAAACGTGCCCGCCCCCGTGGCAGCCACCCGATATATCGAACAAAGCAAGTCTGCAGACATATAAGGCCCCTCCGAACGGCCTCTCCGTAAGTCTCCCCACAACCATCATGTCTTCGTCTTCTCACAACACTGACTCGTCCCGCGATCCTTCTAACAACGATGGTCGGCCTCATACGCCAGACGCAGCTCAGCGCAACGCGTCCCCCAACTCTCCTGGCAAAGACCCGAACTCTACCCCTGCTAGAGCTAGCGCGACCGCGACCGCTCACGCGTTCGACCGCCCTGTCAACAAGGACCTCCGCCCCGTCTACACCGGTCTCGAGAGGATGGAGTACAACCTGAAGCAGGTGACGCTTGAGTCCTTCCTGAAGGATTACCTCCCTGGGCACAACATTCCCAAGAAGCATCTGAAGAACCTCCATTACCCCGCCGACCTATCGTCGGAAACAAAGGAGTGGAAAATCAACACGGCTATTGTATGTCGCCAATTATCCTCGCATTATCTGTGTGATGCTCACCCTCTGGTTGATTTGAAGTGCCGCTTAGCAAACTCAGTTACATCTTGCAAGAAGCCCACGCCCCCGAACGGTAAGAAGGACAAGAGCGATAACAGTGGCGACTACCCCCTTGTCACGCTGGACATTTCAAATTGGTCTCCTAAGGCTCCGGGGAACAATGCGGATGCTGCGGCGGATTCGGGAGATGCGGACGGTTCGGGCGAGGCAGGCGAGGCGGACAAGGTGGGCGAGGCGGACAAGGCGCTCGACCCCGATGAAGATCCTAGCGACCCGGACGCTGATTTGAAGACTGCCACGCGTGTCGACGTTGGTGTCTTTTTCAAGAACGACCGCTTCAAGGACGTCGTTTCCATACCCCCCGAGGACTTTATGAAGAAGAGTAGGATACGGTCGAAAGAGGACAAGGAGGAGCGCAAGAACTACGTCGGTCGTTGCTCGTGGGCCGATGTCGTGGTACCTATCGAAGTTAAGATCAACACGCAGAAGTCAGCGTTCTACTTCGAGGACGACCCCACCAAGTTCCTCCGCACGGACAGCAATGACGGTCGTGAAGCGTTAGGCCAACTCGGCGAGTACATCGGCCAGGTCTTCGGACACCAGCACCGTGTCCACCTCTATGCGGTCTACGTCTACAAGGATCGTGCACGCCTGCTCTACTTCGAGCGTCAGGGCGCGCTCGTCTCTGAGCCATTCAAGTATGGCACACGCAAAGACCTTACCCTCCACACTTTCTTCTGGCGCCTCGCGAACATGTCTCGAGAGCAGCTCGGGTTCGATCCAACGGTCACTCCGGCCGATGCCGACGTCGTGGCCAAAATGCGCGAATATGCTCCCCATGCACCCACTGACTACATCGAGCAGCAAATATATCGCGCTCTCTCCGTTGACCCCAAGCAACCGAACGTCTCCACCTCGAGTCAATGGCCTCCGTACGAATTGAAGATGTGTGGCAGGCGATACCTCATCGCCCGTCCGACGTTTGCGAGCCCCGCGCTCTACGGTCGTTGTACTCGCGGTTATCTGGCCTACGATATCGACGGCGAGGATGGAGTCAGGTTCATCAAGGACTCATGGCGGCTTGACCTCAAGAGGGTGCAACCTGAACACGAGGTGTACGAGAGGTTGGAGCGCGAGGGTGTCACACACGGCGTGGTGACTTGTCTGGGCCACGAGGACGTCCCGAATCCCGACGGTTCTAGGCAGCTTACGAGGATTCATCAGCTCATCAGTCCCTCGCGACCGGCTCGTGTTCACTACCGCCTCTTGATCCGCCAAGTCTGTCGACCGTTGACAGACTTTGCGGACTTTGAGGAGCTCACTAATATTATATGCGAGGCGCTCATTGGTACGTCGTTATCTGTCTTCATTACATCTTCTACTCATCCCTCCTTTCAGCACATCGTGATGCCTGGAAGAAAGCTCGTGTCTTACATAGGGATGTAAGCGTGAGCAACATCATGATCTACGAGGAAGGCCGCGGCTCCTACGTCGTAAGATACGGCATGCTATGCGACTGGGACCTGTGCAAGTATCAAGAGCAGATGTCGGCCAATCAGAGGCCCAGGACGATTGACCGCACAGTGAGTCCTGAGTCTATTGTTGATGTCGAACGGACACTCACCGGAACTCAAGGGAACCTGGTACTTCCGCTCCGCGCTGGCACTACTCTTCCCCGGAAAGCCCTACGAGCTTGCGGACGACATAGAGTCTTTCGTCCACGTTTACCACTACTGCGTACTTCGCTTCCACGTGACCAACAGGACGCATAACCTAGCGAACTTCGTGCAAGACACCTACGACTTCGTGCGAGTGCGCGAGTCCGACGGAGCACATATCGGCGGGCTTATCAAGCTAGAGCATATGCAGCTCGCGAAGCCGCCGATGAGGGTTGGCCAGGCCAACCCTGTTCTCGATCAGTTCCTCTTCGAGATCGCAGAGCTATGCTCGAAGCACTACTCCACGATCAATATCGAAAATCTTCAGAAGACATACGATCCTCCTGAGAAAGTGGATCTAGAATACCAGAAGACTCCACGGGAGAAGAAGGCGTGGTTGTACGAGGAGTATAACGCCACTCAGGCTGCGACGAAGCGCACGCGTTTGGAATTCGAAGAAACCCAACAGGGCACCGAGACGAAGTCACCTGGCGTTGCTGCTACGCCGCCTGACTTGCCGCCTTTGAAGAATCACGATGCACTTGTGGCGCTCTTCCTGCGGTATACACTGGGTAAGCCCGACGCTCACGGCAGGTCTGTGCGATGGCCGATGAAGAGCACGAAATGCGAGGACTTGTTCAAGGGTGCGGGCGTAGCTCCACGGAAGGACAACAATTTCTCGTCATCGTATCCGAGCCACGGATACAGTCAAGATCACGATGAACCACCCACTAAGAAGCGCAAGGGGGGCGATGGAGCTTCGCTGCCGGGTGTGGAGGAGAGCGTGGAGGAGGGAGTCGAAGAGTGATGAATTAGTCGGCCCGGGACGACTCGACGCAGGGGATAGGATGCTAGGTCTGTTGTCTGTTCGGACTGCGGACTTTACCGTTTTGCACTTGCATGCTGTGTGTGTAGTATACTTCTATCAACTACCGTTTCTGTTCTGTATCGCAAATGCGACTGTTGAGAGCTCTTGAACGGTGCAGTAAGTACTCAGGCGCCTTCATTCCTGCTCACGCACAACTCACGCAAGGCTCACGTCTCCTCGAGGATGCCTCGCAATCACACGATTCGCCTTGCGGCTTCGCTCGCCGTGACTCAGCACCAAGACGGAGGAGCACGGCGATCGTAAGACTTCGTGAGAACCGTTCCTCCTCGTTCCTCCGGTAGAAGACTCGGAGGCAGCACACTCGTGACAGTCGTGCCTGTGGTACATATAGCGTGTCATTTGGCTCTACGTCCAACTGCGCTCACCACATTTCCAGATCCCACAGAGAGAGATGGCTAACACTATCAGGGCATCAGTCGTCCAGGCCGCTACCGCGGCGTACTCTCTCTCCGAGACCTTGGACAAGCTCGAGCGATTGACGCGCCTCGCCAAGGAGCGCGACGGCGCGCAGCTGGCCGTGTTCCCGGAGGCATTGTGAGTCGGAGTACTATGTAGACTGTGTCGAATCCGCACCCAGACGCTGATCATGGTGTTGTTTCAACTTTCGCGCACACGCAGCATCGGGGGCTACCCGAAGATGTCCACCTTCGGCATGGTCGTGGGGGACCGACACCCGGACGGCCGCGACGAGTTCGTGCGCTACGCAAAGGCGGCGATCGAGATCCCCTCGCCCGCCATAGCGCGGATCGAGCAGATCAGCAAGGAGACGAACGTCTTCCTCGTCGTTGGGGTCATCGAGCGCGACAAGGGTACCCTGTACTGCACTGTCGTGTTCGTCGACCCGGAGAAGGGGTACGTTGCCAAGCACCGCAAGCTCGTCCCTACGGCGATGGAGCGTACGATCTGGGGCCAGGGAGATGGGACTACCCTTCCTGTGATCAGCAAGACGTTCGAGAACCCGGCTGGCCAGGGAGGGGTGGACGCGAAGCTGTCCGCTACTATTTGTTGGTGAGCTTGCCCTGTGCGTATATCGGGTGACGCACTGTGGTACTGATACATACGGCGCATAGGGAAAATTACATGCCTCTTCGTATGTTGTCAGTTCTAGCCTTGCAGCTTGGTTGCTCATGAAGCCGTACCATACTACGCAGTGCGAACGTGGTACTACTCCCAAGGGACGCAGATCTACTGCGCCCCGACAGTCGATGCGCGCCCCCTCTGGCAGAGCACCATGACACACATCGCACTCGAAGGCCGGTGCTTCGTCCTCTCCGCGTGCCAGTTCGCACAGGAGAAGGACTACCCGTCCGACCATGCCGTCGCCAACAGCGAGGCGCGAGACCCGAACAACGTGATGATCGCTGGCGGGAGCGTCATCATCAGCCCGTTGGGCAAGGTGCTCGCAGGGCCGTTGCTCGGGGAGGAGGGTATCATCACTGCGGATCTGGACATGGACGATTGGTACCGGGGCAAGTTTGACTTGGATACGACGGGGCATTATGCGAGGAACGATGGTGAGTCTGGCTGGTCGTGGTTGAGGATTGTCGTGCTCATGGGCCCGTTGCAGTGTTCCGATTGAGCCTGGTTGACCCTGCGGTGACGTCCAAGGGGCAATGAGGCAGAAACCAGGAGTCAGTGTATGATGTGTACAGTCGAAACCACCACAATCTGCTTTATGGGGTGCATCACGCGTCGGCCCCGAGGCCCTCAAGGCGGACTCAGGCAGGGTGCGGATCGTAAGTAATTCGTTTCACGCGTAACCACCAATGCGCCCGTCACATGAGCTGTGTCGCCAGTCAAAGCGAACGCGACAAAGAACCTTTTTGTACGTGGCGCGCCATGTCGGAAATCTGATTGTGCTCATATACAGCAATGCGCACGGCACCGGTGGCTGACAGGCTATAAAGCGAGTACCCTCATTCACCTGCATCCCACCTTCTTGCCGGTAACCACCTCGGCCCACGTTAACTCGCTTGCCTGCTGCTGCTCTGCTCTCCTTATACGATGCAACCTCCTTCTCCCGCCCGTACCACCGACTCTGCCATGCTCGGCAGGCTTCTGCAAGGGGCATCGCTGGGACGCAGCAGCGCCACTCTCGCCACCAAGAGGAAGGGCACCAGTTATGCACGGGGAATGCACATCTTCGGTCCTCGGGTGCCTCAGCAGGCTGTCATCCGCGCGGAAGAAGAGCGGGAGCGTGCATGCAATGTCAGTGCACCCGAGCTCACCAGGCGGAGGCGCTTGGAGATAGAGGTGAGTCACGGTCGCCGCCGTTGCATCGCGGTTGCTCGTAATGATGCGTCTTGTCCAGCGTTGGTGCGAGGGAGTCGCCGCGGCATCCGATGCCCGCGACAGAGCGGCATCCTCGTCTAGGCACTGATCCTGCAAGTGGTGGTGCGAGGCCTGGAAGAGAGTTCGCTTCTGTGCCGGGGTGAGCAGTTCCCTTCCCAGCTGTCCATGGATGAGGGCTCTGATGGAACGCTGCCTACAGGCGTTGGATCTAGCTACCTGCACGCTGGTTCGTTGGGATGCATTGGGTTCTTTGGGAGTCGTGTTCATAAGGGGAGCGGGCGTGTTAACCCTACACAAGATGTATGATTGCTGAATGCGGACATGCGCTGACTCTGAAGCGGGGATCAGCGCGGATAGAAAGCCGAGATGAGGGTGCGAGGCTGGTCGTGCTCTTGCTCTCCGCCGCGTCCGAGGTGGATACGACACTGGCTGGGAAACTGCGGCACAGGTGACTGGAAGGGCCGAAGGTTTGCTGTTAACGCCGCCGCACGACTGGAGCGTGCTCGGCAGCATATGAAGCGGGAGAAGAGCGCGGTCGGAGCTACTCGATGTCTGCACGGAGCAAGTCGCCGGCCATCTGGGGACGGACGCCGCTGCACTGGGTGAGCGTCGGGCACGTAAAGCGTCGCGAGCGAGAGTATGTAACCTGGTTGCTAGCTGCTCGTCCCCAAGCCCGGCCTCGCATTGGGCGCCGCCACAAATTCAAGCACCAGCAAACAAGGCCAGCGCCCGCCGCCTTCAGTTCCTCCCCCCGTTCCATTCCTCGCGGCCATCCAGGTAGCGCACGGCTCCCAGTCCTCCTCGTCCCTCCACCCTCTCCCTCTCCCCCTCTCGCCCCTCGTCCTCGTCTCCCCAGCCATGTCCGACTACGACTCCACAAACGGCGACGCCTCCTCCGCCCTCTCCCCCAGGGCAAACGGCTCGTCGCCCTCCCTCCAGCAGCAGCAGCAGCCTGCCCCCGAGCACGGCCTCTCGCCCATCATCCGGAAAAAGCTCATGGGCTTCGTCGGCTTCGCAAACCTCCCCAACCAGGTCCACAGGAAGAGCGTCCGCAAGGGCTTCCAGTTCACTGCTATGGTCGTTGGTACGTAGCAACTCGTCACACGTACCGCGCGTCGTCATTGAACCCGCGTCACCAGGCGAGTCTGGTCTCGGAAAGTCGACGCTCATTAACACCCTCTTCAACACCACCCTCTACCCGCCCAAGACCCCCCTCCCTCCCAGCGCAGAGCGTCCCTCGACTGTCGCCATTGAGAGCATCAGTGCTGGTGAGTGATTGATGCTCTAGCCGACACTAGCGCGTCTGCCTCACGACTTCCGTCCAGACATCGAGGAGAATGGCGTCCGCCTCCGCCTCACCGTCGTTGACACGCCCGGATTCGGCGACTTCGTCAACAACGACGAGTGGTACGTCACACTTGCCTACGCATGCGTCGCGCGCTCACAGCTCGGTCCGCAGCTGGAAGCCCATCGTGGAGAACATTGAGGCGCGGTTCGACTCGTACCTTGAGCAGGAGAACAGGGTCAACAGGCAAAAAATCGTGGACAACCGTGTCCACGCCTGCCTGTACTTCATCCAGCCCACTGGTCACTCGTGAGTGCCTCCAAAAGAGCGCCCTCTGCGCAACGCTGATACGGTCTATCTCCCCCAGCCTGAAGCCGATTGACATTGAGTTCATGCGTCAATTGCATACCAGAGTGAACTTGATTCCCATCATCGCGAAGGCGGATTCCCTTACGGATGAGGAGGTTGCCGAGTTCAAGGCTCGGGTAAGTTGCAACCATCAGGCTTCTGGACCTTCTATATGCTGACGCGACGTATCCTCAGGTGTTGGCGGACATTGCGCACCACAACATTCATATCTTCGAGGCACCGACATACGAGAACGAGGATGAGGAGGCCGTCGCAGAGGCCCAGGAGATTGCCAGCAAGATCCCCTTCGCTGTCGTCGGCTCTGACAAGTTCGTCAAGACGCCCGATGGCCGTGAAGTCCGTGGTCGTGCGTATCCCTGGGGTGTCGTCGAGGTCGACAACGAGGACCACTGCGACTTCGTCAAGCTCCGCCAGATGCTCGTTAGGACGTACATGGAGGAACTCCGCGAGTACACCAACGACGTTCTCTACGAGAACTGGCGGACGGAGAAGCTCATCAGCATGGGTGTCGTACAAGACTCGACCGTGTTCAAGGAGGTCAAGTGAGTTAACCTTCCCACTTTCAAGTCTGGGCTCGTTGCTAATTGAGTCGCAGCCCTGCTATCCGTATCCAGGAGGAGCGCATCATGCACGAGGCGAAGCTCGCCAAGATGGAGGCGGAGATGAAGATGGTCTTCCAGCAGAAGGTGCAGGAGAAGGAGGCTAAGCTCAAGCAGTCGGAGGAGGAGCTGTACGCCCGTCATCGTGAGATGAAGGAGGCTCTCGAGAAGCAACGTCTCGACCTTGAGGACAAGAAGCGACGCATCGAGAGCGGCCGCCCGCTAACGCCCGAGAAGCAGAGCGTAAGTCCTGCCACATATCTCCTCCATGTCGCTTGCTCATCCTTGGTGTCTCTCACAGACTGGCAGGAAGAAGAACTTCCTCCGCGGATAAGGGTTCATTTGTGGTGTATCTTGTCGCATCTTTGGTTTCGCTTGCTCTGCCTCGGTGTTGCCTTACTTAGTTCCTCGTATTTTCCTCTCACCTGCCCTGCATATACCGTACATCTCCGGTTCCTATGATGCGTTTGTCGTTGTTAATCCGCTCGAAGTGTCTTTTGCAGCACTCGCCCACACTCCTTACTCCTGGATACCACTTTGTCTCATCATCTCGTCCGTAGTACGGTCTGTTCGCTCCCTACCAAAATATTCGGACATGTAGCGAGCCCCCATGAGTCTATGACATACCCTATTCTACGCCGCTCTCTGGATGGCATGCATTCGTAGCGTCACATAAAGCGCCGGGTTGAATAGATCGCCTTTATCAAATCAACATCGCCAAATATCTCATTGTGGCGCGAACATCCTCCTTGTATTATGCTGCATTGCTCTTGACTCTGAACTACCATGGCCAATGTTCAGGCTGTCCTCTCTGCTCTCGAAGTTTTCAGCCGCGCTCCCGAGAAAGCGGCCCTAGAACAGGCGAACGCATGGCTGCAGGACTTTCAGCACTCAGTAATTACCCATTTCGCCTTGGTGCTTCCGAAGGACCGCGACGTCTGACGCTCCGCTTCCCATTCCTTGCCAGTCTGAAGCCTGGGCAACGTGCAATGTTCTCCTACTATCGCCAGAAGCTCCTGTGTCCGCGAAGCTGTTCGCCGCGCAGACGTTCCGGGCAAAGGTGCGTACCCTGATACACTCCGGACGAGTTGCCGCAGCCGACTTCCCCTCCCATCACCTGTTTCTCATTTGTGCAGGTTACATATGACCTCGCGGACATGACCAATACAGATCTCCTTCGGCTCCGGGATACCCTGTTGACTGCGCTGCAACAATACCATGCCGGGCCGAAAAACATCCTGGTGCAACTCTGCCTGGCCATCTCTGCACTCGCGATTCAGCTGCCGGCATGGGACGATCCGGTGGGGACGATGATCGACACGTTCGGGACGAACCCTGCGGCGGTCCCGGCGCTGCTGCAGTTCCTCACTGTGCTGCCGGAGGAGTTGACTACGAATAGCAAGATCCCCATCACGGTACGTGCGTGGTTTCTCTGCTCGAGGTTCTCACGTGTTGAAGCATGGGTGTTCAGGATGATGAGTACAAGGAGAGAGCGGCGAGATTGCTCACGATGAATGCCCCGAGGGTGACGGAGTTGTTGGCCATGTATCTGCAGGCTCCCGGTGCGTACTTCTGCTCACTTTTGACTTGAGATAGGCCTCACGCGGATATACTGGTATTAGGTGCAAGCTTCGCTATTCAGACGCAAGTATTCAATGCACTCAGCAGTTGGCTGATGGCAGGAGAGATCGCCCCGATGACTCTGCTCAGTTCCCCGCTACTCCCATTCGCCTTCCAAGCCCTGGACTCTGAGGAACTCTTCGATGCTGCCGTTGGCGCTGTCTGCGACATCATCCACGAGACGCAGGAGGTCGACGACAACATGCCCATCATCGAAGTTATCGTGCCGCAAGTTATCGGGTTGCGGCCGAAACTGCAGCAATATACGGAGGACCCAGAGCGGATCAAGGGCTTTGCGCGTATATTCACGGAAGCTGGCGAGGCTTACCGCACCCTTCTCCTGCATCACCCCGAGACGTTCTCACCCATCGTCGAGGCCATCGGCGAATGCGCAGCATACCACGACCTCGACGTCGTACCTGTCACATTCAACTTCTGGATGCGCTTGGCACAGAGCATCGGGAAGAAGCCCACCGTGCCGCCTCTCTTTTTGGAGGCGTATCAGGCACTCATGTCTGTCATCATCCGTCACCTGCACTTCCCGACCGACATGTCGTCTCTTACTGGGCAGGAGGCGGACAACTTCCGGAGCTTCCGCCACATTATGGGAGACACCCTGAAGGACTGCTGTTTCGTCCTCGGGACCGACAAGTGTCTCATGGCTACGTACGAGATGATCACCCACGGTCTCTCGCGTGGTCCTAACATTTCGTGGCAGGAGATCGAGGCACCCCTGTTCGCGTTGCGTTCAATGGGTGCTGAAATTGACCCCAACGACGATCATGTAGTACCGAAGATCATGGACTTGATACCCCAGCTGCCGCTCCACCCGCGCGTCCGCTACGCCGCGCTCCTCATCATCTCCCGCTACACCGAGTGGATCAACAAGCACCCGGACTACATCCCTGCGCAGCTCCAGTACATCTCCGCAGGCTTCGAAGACAACGACACAGAGGTGAACGCGGCCGCGGGCCAGGCACTCAAGTATCTGTGCCAGGACTGCAAACGGGTGCGCAGACCTCCTACCCCTCCTGGTGCGACTCTACTGAGTCGTTCTGGTTTGCAGCATCTCGTCGAGTTCTTGCCGCAGCTGCACTCGTTCCTGGCGACCATGGGCAACAAGCTCATCCAGGATGACAAGGTGCAGGTGTACGAGGCGATTGCGTATGTCATTTCAGCGATGCCGATGGAGCAGGCTGCGCAGTCTCTGCGCACGTTCTCGTTGGACATTCTAGGACGCGTGCACCAGTTGACCGTCAAGAACACGCCAGCGACAAAGGAGGAGCTGGTGATAATCACGAGTACGTGTACTTACTCCGGTCATGGGCGCCGGTTTGCTGACAAGCTTCCAGACGACCTGGAGAACCTCGAGACGATGCTGGGCGTTGTGCAGTCGTTCGGCGAGCAGCTTCCTGCGGCTTGCCAGAACACATATCAGGAGGCGTGGGCCGTCTTCGAGCCGTTCGTGGCGAAGTACGGCACCGATTACCACATCTGCGAGCGGACAACTCGCGTTCTTCGCTTGGGACTGAACTTCTTCGGCTCGGCGACATTACCGATCATCCCGTCGGTGCTCACAAGGCTGGCTGCGTCGTTCGAGGTGACTGGGTTCTCGAGTTATCTGTGGCTGGCAGGCAAGGTCGTCGCCCGGTTCGGAAACGAGGACGACCCGGCAATACGAGCAGCCTTCAGAGACGTCTACGAAAGGTCCTCACACAAGCTGGTCGCGATTCTGTCAGAAAGATCGCCGCAGATGATACCAGATGGTGAGCACCGTGTCTTCGCAGTGATAACGTTCGTGCTGACCTTTCGCACAGTCATGGAGGACTATCTGCAAATGTCATTGCAGATGATCGATTTCACTCCTGACGTCTTCTTCCCTTCGCCATCCCTAGCTATCGCTTTCCGCGCGGCGATGGCCGCGCTCACCCTCGTGCATTCTGACATTGTATTCGCAGCACTCGACCTCATCCGCACCATCCTCAGCCACGACTGTCTGCAGCCTCCTACTCAGCCCCCTCCGCCTAAGTTCCCCGTCTACGCTGCTGCGATCCAGCCTGTCGTAGAACGGGAAGGTGCCGAGCTTACTGCTCTGCTACTCTCCGGCTCGGTGGGCGACTTCCCGGAAGAAGCCATGCAGATGGTGGTCACCATCTTCCGGGTGCTGGGCTCGCTGTGGCCGACGCAGCTGCTCGCGTGGTTGCCCCCAGCCGTCCAGCAGCTTCCATCCACCACGGTCACGGATGCGGTCAAGGCCACCTTCATCTCGGACGTCAACAGGTGAGCGCTTGCATTTCTTGCTAATCTTTCTCCTGTATCATGCTGATGTACTGGTGCAGCGCGATACAATCTCGGGACTACGAGAAAGTGAAGTATGCCCTCAGGGCCCTCCGCCGTGCCTCACGAAAGGCACGCGAGCGGAGACGTGTAGGGCCGATGGATGGCCGGGAGTAGACGTGTAGTGCGGTGAGCAATGAAGTGTACCTATACATACGCAACTTGAGTACGACCATCTGTATCGATACACCATATACTGCGGACGTAGAGCGCGGGATGTCGGCAGGCGGTGGTAGGCGGTAGGTGCTGGTGCGTGATTTTGTGGGCGGCAGTAGTGCGGCAGTGCGACGGTGGTAGGCACGTGCGTGATTGGCCAAAAGAGGTGCGATGCTGGCAGAGGCTTGACGCGGTGAACGCGTTGGACAAGCCCGCACAACTCTCTTCTTTCTCTACCTCCAATGCTCCGTCGTGCTGGGCAGTCATTCTCGTGCGCAGGTAATGCCCCGGCTCTCTGCATCGACCCCTCTGGATAATCTTTGATACGATTCCATTCCAATCAGCTGGGCGCCGGGCGTTCTCGCAGTCTGCGGCTCGCCGTAATTACGACTTGACCATCCCCAACCTCCTCATCCACAAGGACACCAAGGTCCTCTGCCAGGGTCTCACCGGAAAGACTGTACGTTGCCATGCTTCCCACGCTTGTTACGTCGCTCATTCGAAGCGGGCATGTTATCACAGGGTACTTTCCATGTAAAAGAGGCGCTCGAGTATGGCACTCGTATGGTCGGTGGTGTCTCGCCCAAGAAGGCGGGGCAGACTCATCTTGGTCTTCCCATCTTTGGCTCTGTTAGGGAGGTGCGTGTTCGATAACTGCTACAACACCCCGTCGCCCATTGTTCGCGCCAGGCTGTGAGGGAAGTGCAACCCGATGCGACCGTCCTCTACGTCCCACCACCCACCGCGGCGGACGCCATCATCGAGGCGATTGAGAACGAGATTGGCCTCATTGTTGCCATTACGGAGGGCATTCCTCAGCTGGACGAGGTCAAGGTGAGTGCCAACCTCCGCCCCAAGCGCTGCGATCTTGTTGCGACGGCCCGCCCGTGATAGGTCATGAACGCGCTCAAGAGTCAGTCCAAGTCGCGTCTCGTCGGCCCCAACTGCCCTGGAATCATCAACCCCGAGGGTTGCAAGATGGGCATCCAGCCGGGCGCAATCCACCAGCCCGGTCGTATCGGTCGGTGCACACCCCGCTCTATCACCCTCCTGCCCTTGTTAACAGAGACCGGCAGGTATCGTCTCCCGTTCCGGCACGCTCACGTACGAGGCCGTCGCACAGACGACTGGCGTTGGTCTCGGCCAGTCGCTCGTCGTCGGCATCGGCGGTGACCCCTTCCCCGGCACGAAGCACGTCGACGTCATTAAATTGTTCCTCGACGACCCCCGCACGGAGGGTATCGTGATCATTGGCGAGATTGGCGGTGGTATGGAGGAGGAGGCTGCTGAGTACCTTGAGCAGTACAACAAGACCCGTAAGCACCCCAAGCCCGTTGTCGGCTTCATTGCTGGCCGCACTGCTCCCCCGGGACGGCGTATGGGTCACGCCGGTGCTATCATCTCCGGTGGCAAGGGTAAGTAGACCCCTCGTATGCGCGGGAAGACTACTCACCCTCATCCTTTTATTTGCAGGTGCTGCGTCGGACAAGGTTGCGGCTCTGGAGAGGGCCGGCGTTCATGTCACTGACAGCCCCGCCAAGATCGGTACCACCATGCTCAAAGTATGTCACACTCACATACGTGGGTATATGTGTATTAACCACAATTCTGCAGGCAATGCAAGCCGCTGGCCTTGCGTAGGGAGCCTTCTCGTTAGGCGGTCATTAGTTCATGTCTGCTTACGTAATAGACAAAGACTACGCTCATTGTAAACTCGCTCGGGGATTCTTACTTCTAACGTACACTGCCGTCCGTGTCTTATACCACCATGGCCAGCAGCTATAATCCATCTGGCTCCTTCCAAGAAGCCGCCTCATATCTGTCTAGGGCGTCGTCCCTAAGCTCTGTTTCAAACGCGACCAAGCTGGAGGTTCGGAGTCCATCCGATCCATCCAGCCTAATCCATGCCTGACATTTGTCTTCGATGCTTGGGCTCAGGATAGCTGTACGCCATATTCAAGTATCTGACGGTATCCCCGACGCCCAATGTCCCGAAGCCGTCCCTATTCGACTTCGCCGGCAAAGCAAAATGGGAAGCATGGCAGACCGCCGGGAAGACATACCAGGACCGGCCTGCTGACGCTGAGGAGCGGTACTTGGAGATCGCACGGAGCCTGGGATGGAGTGAAGGCAAAGCTGGTGAGCCTGCGCCATTGAAGCCAAAGGAGTCTGTGGAGGGAGGAGAGGAGGACATATGGGACAAATCGGACGATGAAGGAGAGGCGAGGAAGCCCAAGGGCGAGGGCGGTGCGATGGGTCGGGTCACAAGTACGCTGGCTATGGAAGACGACGAAGGGAGCTCAAGTGCCCTCAGCAACCTGGCTATCGCAGGGAACGTTCCAGCGGTGCTGGAGTACTTCCAAGGGCACCCGGACGCAGACGTGAATGCCGTGGACGAAAATGTGAGCTTCATTCACCAGCCCGCGCCGACGGCCATCTCATACTGGAACGATACAGGGCTACACTCCTTTGCACCTAGCAGCAGACAGAGGACATCTTGAAGTCGTAGATATCTTGCTCAAACGAGGCGCAAACCGACACATTAAGGTGCGTGCCAGTTTTCGTACGTTCCGGGTGCTGTTCACGGATCCGCGAACGCAGGACCCGGACGAGTTCACGGCAAAGGAGCTGGCAGAAATTGCAGGACATACTGATATTGCAGCCCTGCTCTCGGGTACACAGAATGCATCACCGTAACCCCATATGCTTGTGTCCCTCCCCTCTGCTTTCGCATGCTCCGCCCACCCTCGGCGTGTCGATGGATGAAGGGACCGGACAGATCGAAGCTTGTCGGTTGTGACGTGGGATGCGTCCTGCGTAGTGTGTATATGTACACAGATGGTCATGAGGTCCAGAGCTATGCGGACGGCTGTGGTGCTGCCTCTGGTGTTGGTGACGCGGGTGTAGACTCGGCTTCCGACGCCGTACGCTGCGCGGGGAGGATGCCACCCTAGGAACACTGTGAGCTGAGGATGCAACGAATACATGTTAACACGCACCATCTGCAACAACTTCGTCACCGTTTTGCTGGGAGTAGCACCGACGTTAAGCCAGTACTGTATCCGCTGCACGCTCCATTCGATAGTCTTCGTGCTCTCGCCCGGCTTGAGTCGAGGGTTGTAGACACCGAGGAGCTCAATGGGCTTCGCGTTCCGCCGCTGCCGTTGATTCACTGCGACTAGATGGAAGATGCGGCTGTTGCGAACGCCGTGTACGGCCATCCGTAGTCTGACCGCCATGGTGGAAAGAGAGAGCTGGAGACCATCCGGTTAAAGTCGCGGCAAATGTCGTGTAAGCGCTCACATGTGAACGTGTGAGGCGAAAAAAAAACATGACCACCGCAGGGGTCGAACCTGCGATCTCTGGCCTAAGAGCACAGCACCTCGCGCCAGCGGGGTGCTGTGGTCGCAGGGCGCCCGTTTCATGTGAGCGCAGCGAGTCCCGCCAGCCCGTGAGCGAAGCGAGCCCCGTCTTGCGAGCGCAAAGAGTCCCGCCCGAGAGCCTGTGAGCGCAGCAATCCCAGTCCTGCGAGTGCAGCGAGTCCCGCCCGAGAGCCTGTGAGCACAGCGAGCCCGTCTTGCGAGCGGAGCAAGTCCTGCCGTGTTTTCTCCCTTGCCCGTGAGCAGAGCGAGTCCTGCCGTGTTTTCTCCCTTGCCCGTGAGCAGAGCGAGTCCCGCCGTGTTTTCTTGCCCGTGAGCAGAGCGAGCCCTGCCGTGTTTTCTCCCTAGCCCGTGAGCAGAGCAAGTCCCGCCTCGTTTGCTCCCCACCATATTTGCTCCCTGCCGCGTTTGCTCCCCTGCCCGCAAGCAAGCCAGTCCCGCCCCATTGCTCCCTGCCCCACAGGGAGCGCAGCCCCTGGCCCCGCGTCGTGCATGGTCCCGCCTTTTAGCCACTTGTGTAGCACGTCAGTCAATAAATCTGCCCTCCGCTCACCGCCACATGCATGCGTCCAAATTGGGTATCACAGGCGCTCGACGCACTCACATGCACTGCTGTCACGTCGCACGTCATCGATGGCCGGCGCCTGTCTCCGTACATAAGCTCAACGTCCTGTCGTCCCGCCGTGCTCGTCTTGCCCCACATCCACCATGGCAGACGAGTTCCACCTCATGCGTTCGCACGAACTTGCACACAGCCCGCTTGCTCCCGCCTTCCATCTGCACGTCCCTCGGCCCATGGCCCGCCGTCTCTGGGTAAGTCTCTGTGCACATGCACACCCACGCATGCTAACAGCATGCAGCATCCCACCATATGCACCTCCAAGCCCGGCCATGGCCCCACCCCTGGTTTTGGACCATGTGAGGCACGCATACAGGTATGTGCATACACGCACCATAGTGCTTCCTCAGGCTCACAATCAGCCCCATATATGCAGCACCTCCGACCACGGCACCTCCGGCAAGCGCAAGCTGAGCGTACGTAGCCCTCGGCGCATGTATTCATTGTTACTTACACGCATACAGCCCGTCCCTCCATCGCTCATCCCACACCCCATTTCCTGGGAGAAGTCGCCTGTCGAACGGCCCACCAACCGCGCAAGAGTCAATTCTCCTCCCCATCCCGCTGGCGCGTCAGGCACTTTGCCAGACCACATGGACATCAGGGACATTGAAAAGTTCCTCGACACTCTCAAGAACAATCCTCAGCTGTGGACTGCCCTCATCCCGGTAACGACTGAGCCCTCTCCGCTCTGCCCTGGATCTCCCTCAGTGGCCCCTCACGCTCTCTCTCCGCTGCCGCCTCAGGACCTCTATGCGCCTCAGCCCATGCCGGCCAGCTCCGCCAACCCGCTCTTCCTCCCTTGCCCTTCGCCGTGCTCTGGCACCTCCTGCTCTCCCTCGCGTGCTTTGCTCCTCCCGATTGACGATTCGGACGTCATGCTTGTAGACACAGCGAACACACCATCTCCGGCCAAGGCAGCCGCAAAGGCCAAGCCAAAGCACCCTGTGCAACCCTCTGCAGACAAGCTCTTCAAGCTCACCCCGGACTCTGCGGTCAAAATCAGTGCCCTCACCGGCACTTGCTACGGCATCCCTCAGAAGCTCAGCAGTGTCGCGGGGCGCGACATTCTCTTCACTGGCCTTTCCACTGGCGCCCGCTTGATCGAAGTCTGTCTGCAACGCGCGGATCGGATCATGCAATTCCTGGAGCTCCATTTTCAAGTCCACAAGAGCAACAATCAGGTGATCCTCACCGACTCGCACATTGCGCGCTACATTGATGACATCCACACCGCCCTCCGCCCTCCGCCCTCCGCCCAGGGCTAGAACAGATGGACGGGATCTTCAACGGCGAAATGGATGCCGATGCTGTTTGCGCAACTCTTGCTGCAAGAGGTGTGTCGCTCCTAGCCCTCGCACTTGTTACTCATCCCAAGACATTACAGGTCGTGCTTCTCCTGCGCCGGAGGTCGTCGACCTCACCACAGATGGCAACGATGATGGCGCTGACGGCAATGCTGTCGCAGGCCCGTCCACCGTTCCAAAACCAAAAGGACATCCGCCCCCAAGGAGAAGAAGGCCCCCAAGGAGAAGAAGACGAAGGCGAGCACGAAGGGGAAGGAGACTGCAGTGTGAGGTTCATGAGGTCGCCCTTTGTAAGTTCTTGCACATCATCTTGTACCATATTGTATTATACAGTTTCATGTCTTCACAATGCACACCAAAAACATTGTTCAGAAAATCACTCAAATACTGGCGGTCCAGGGCGCCGTCACTCAAGCGCTTTGTTCCTATCTCTCCTCCCTCACGTCTCGCCATGCCGCCCCTCACACAGCCTCCTGATCTTACACTGGGATCTGGCTCTCGGACGCGCTGTGGCCGTGATCGGGGCTGGGACACCGTCCTCATGACTGATGAGGCCAGAGAGTACGCAGATTTTGTTCGACAGAGCACTGCAGAGTTCATCCCGATGGCCAAGGCAACAAAAGTCAGACGGGCATGGGTCATGGCCCGCTGGATTGAGATGCATGAGAAGCAATGGGATTCATACAGGGACAGGGAATTCTCAGACGGCGATCTCTTTGGTAATGTATGCTCACCCTCTCTTGGATCTGCCAATTCACCTTCTCCAGTCCGCATTCAAGATTTCCTGACATACGCCGTCGAAGTGTCTCAAGGTCTTCTCCACAAAGGCGAAAATCTCAAGATGGCATGCAGTACACTGCAAACGGTCACCTTTGACATCTTTGCTCTGGTATGATTGCCATCATCTAGACTCCCTGCACCCAGAATCAATCATTCTCCTGTCTGTTCAGGTCAAGGAGTTCTCTCCGACACTGAAGACAAACCCATCCATGCAACAAGTGTGGCTCAAGGATCTGCACACCGTGAGTTCCATCTAATCGTGCTGTTCGCAAGCATGTTGCTCATCTTCTCGCGTTATCACAGCACGCCAGGCATCTGACAGTCCTCCACGACCTGCCAACCGACAAAAGCCCGAAGGTGTACATCCAGATGACGGACCTGATCTTCCTCATCACGACCGCGATCACTTTCACTCGGTGCATGGACAATGTATGTCTCTGTTCCAATCCTCCTGAGCGTGTACTCACAGTGCCCTCTATAGACACTACAGCACATATTCCTTTGGTCCTGCATGATGTACATACGCTCATCCGGACCAAGAACCTGTACGAGTTCATTGTCCAGATGAGGGTGGTTGCATGGAAAGGAGGCCATGGCTTCAACCTGTGGCAGTAAGTCGCTCGCCGTCAACTAATCACGCTCAAGCTCATCGGGTATGTCAGCACATGCTTCTGCTGTAACAACCCGGGGAAAATGGAACACACGGGAATTGCACCACGCGCAACCGTTGGACTATCCGTCCCATT